>JAWNNM010003659.1:0-12521 GCA_035044965.1 Lordiphosa andalusiaca | reverse complement strand
CACGACCCCCCAACTCACAACCCACCTGCTGCTATGGCTGTTTTGTATAGGCCAAAGCTGCTGACTTTGCAAACCATAACCGTTCTTTTTTCTGACATCTGCAAAGAGAGGACCGGTTGTTGAAAACTCTGCTCACAACCCACCATGGCAAAATAAGTGCTTGTGTATAAGGTAGTCTACTCGGCTGCCAAACTAGCTCTTGTATGATTGCAATGAGTGCGAGTGAAATGGCACATAGTACATGAGTGCGACTGAAAGGCACTGCTGTGAGTTGATTAACCCCTTGTTGCCTGTTGGGGTGGAAAATAGCCTACAATAATGAATTGAGACGATGTTATTTTTGTGTTTATAATTTTATTTTTAATAATTTTGAATTTCCAACTAAACGTTGTTTTTGATTCTTAATAGCTAATTTTTTGTTTAAATATTTAAGTCTAAAATAAATTCTAGTTTTAAAATAAAATTGTTTTACATTATTATCAATTTGTACATGTTTAGCAGCAATTAATAATTTTTTTTTTATGTCTTTAGTTATTTCAATAGTATTGTGAATATTATTTATAAATATAGACTCTAAGTGTTTTAATGTAGCAGTAAACTGGTCTGACGGCTTTATAAGCCCGCCGTGCGATACCTCATCCACATATGTAAATCCAGATTGCGTTGATTCATTAGACAACCTTAATTTTCTAACAACATAACCTGCTAGATATTCCATAGCGTCCTCCGTTAGTTCATCCATGATGTACTCTGCAGCTATGTTGTTGTCCATCTCTATTTCGAACTCTTCGAACTCTTTCGACCACCCTTTCCACTTCCCTTCATCGGGCTCATTCTCCTTATTGCCATTTGGAGTTATGTTGAGATTGAGCCAGCTGTCGCAGTTGTCCTCGTCAACATTTCCGTTACCGGCTAACAACTCTGTATTCTTGGCTGAATAATATTTAAGGGTTATTAATAAATGAAAATAATCAAATAAACACATAAAACAGGACAACACATAACTACCAACATTCACAATTCAAACTTTGCTGAAACATAAATCTAGACATTTGACAATTATTATTATTAAAATCAATTATTTGCTAATTAACAAATTGTTTTAGTTTTGTCTTACCTACAATGTATTTTCTTAATCTATACTTAAATTGTAAGGGTGACGGATGGTCATGTTGTCCACCCTTCGCCCGCATGGCTCCGAAAAAATTTTCAACAATATCTTGATTCAGCCGACTTGTCAAAATATACTCCATTCCGTACTTTTCATTGCAATAGGCATGCAGTCCATCAAGAGATGCATTGTTTATTAGTATCCCTTTTTGGAATGGGAGCCTATGGGTCTTGCCGCATATCCTATTACTCATAATGTGAGACATCTGTTTTAAAATGTCTCTTTGCAGTTCGAGCTGCTTGCCATAAGGCTGAGTAGTTTCGATGCAGTTGGACGTTGACAGCTTTGAATTGAAAACGTCGAACCAATCGTTGAGGAGTTTAAATAAATCCGAGGTTTCGACTGCATTTTCAACTTGATAGCCTAAAGAGTAGCAGCGTCTGATGGCACTGGCGGTTGTATTCGAAAATAATTGTGTTGCTAATTTGACCTTTTGCTTGGCAAAGGAGCGAACATTTAAATGGCTCTCATTTACTTTGAACAATATTGTTACATCTGTTTTACAACAGTGAGTTATAGTTTGTTCGACAGTCGACTTGGTCAATGTTTGTCCGTTTATATGTAAACCTGTAGCCAAATAATGGTTACGAACCAGCTTTATTAGATGTGGTGCATCTGAAAACACGAAAATTTTCAGATCTTCATCCTCGGGATGGCCAAACCAGGTTTTTTCTAATTGTAAATTTAAAAAAATTAACAACTATCTTTGATTTCATTCATAATAAGAATATACTTTACCTTCAGATATACCGAGCTCTCTCCATAATCTTTGGTTTCCAGCACCCATATCGGAGACAATTGATACCACAAAATATCCTCTTCTGTGTAGTTTTTTTATTAATTCATAAAGAGTTGGCACGTCCATTCTGGTATCATAGTCGAAGAACACTGGTTGCTTCCACGATTTTTTCAATCCTCGAACCATCGCAAGTTGCACGTATTCGCTTGGCTCGTATACAACGTCCGCCGAGCTGTCGTACTCGAATGTACCAGCAACCTTCATTTCGTCGAATGCTAATACGCAAAGCTTATCTGCCGTATCCATGTCCATATTGTCCATAAGATCGATGACCACATCCAGGCAACCAGTCTGTATTTCCACGTTTGACAACCACTTGTATAATGTTGCCCGACAAGGTAATGGAAATCCTTTTTTGTACAGATGGTTATATGCCCTAGGACCTGCGGTATGGAGGCACATAGCCCATGATATGTCATCTGAATTAAATTCTGACCTCTTTCCACCACTCTTTAAAATTTTTATTTGGGTCTGAGTGAAGATGGTACTTAAAGATTTCTCTAACTGGCTTGCGTCCTCTACGAGCTTACGTAAGCTCTGTACTTCATCCTCCAAAGCACGAATCTTTTGCCTCAGAGTCTTTATTTCCATGGACGTTGAATGATTTATCACTGTGTCCCTACAAGACAGTTTCATTATGTTTACATATCCATCCATATGTACAAAAAGAAATATATGTACATATATATTTTCACACGCCAAACTTACTCAGTTTCCGTACTGGCATTAGCATAGCCTTCTTTAACACTTTCATCCTCTTTCTCTCTTTGCGGAACGGCATCATTGTTTAAGCGTCTCTTCTTATAAATCTTCCCCTTGGGAGCAGTCCTCCACTGAGACGCATTAAAATGTGTATCACATATTTGGGAATTTTGGCTTAGGCTGCACCCCAGGCTTTCCTCCCACAGCTTTCTCTTCATTTCACATTTCGGGGCATGAATGATTTTCACGCCCGGTACATTCTTGCGGCAAAAATAACAATAGTTCATTTTTTTCTTTTTTTTGAACACGTTAGGGTTAATGCGAAAAATAAAACGAGAAAAAATCGTCCGTAACCAACCTTCCACTTTGACAAGCAAACGTGCACTGGCAAAAGAGCTAGTAAACCCGAAAGCAAAGGCAGCCGAGTAGACTACCTTACGAAGGCACTCGTTTTGCCATGCAACCCACATGCTGCTATCGCTTTCTTGCACAGACTTTCTGGCTTTCGACCTTACAAAATACCTAGATCTGGTGCGAAAATAGTTAAATTGGCAACACTGGTTAGCAGACTCCAGTGTAAGCAGAGACATGATGCAATATATTAGGTGGTCTCGTCGGCAAAAAGTAGTCCGTTAACAATGCCAACAGTAACAACAACATGCGAAAAAAAGGAAAGCGTCGGCAGCAGAGAGTGCCAGAGCGTGAGAAAATGAGAGAGCGCATATAATTTGCAGCATACATTAAAGTTGCATACATACATATACACGCACGCACTGAGTGAGCTCACACACAAACGCTGCTGACTTTGCAAAGTCAAAAGCGTAGCCAAAAAATCTGTCGCAAAGACAATCGTTTTCTGGATTTACCCCCCAGTCTACCGTCCGTAAAAGAGCTTCGCTCTAAAAAGTCTAGAAAATCGCCCTAAAGAATAGAAAAATATTAAAAAGACACCCCTTGTAATTCTCAAGTACGAATTCCGTGCATTCGGAATATAAAAGGGGCAACTAATATTCGGCATGCTGAGAAAATCGCCCTAAAATATAGAAAAATAGTCTAGAAAACCGCCCTTGAATTTAGAAAAATATAAAAAGACACCGCATGTAATTCTCAAGTTCGAATTCACTGCTTTCGGAATATAAAAGAGGCAGCTGAGTGCTTAGCATTTGACTGCGTTGTTTACTGTCCCCACTCGCGAGCTTGGCAGTCGAGTACGATAAGACGCCTTTCGTGTTGAAGTTTCCCCGTGGTCCCGAGTTCGAGTCCCAGGCAAGGAAGTGTTAATAACTAAAATAATGATTACTAGTAGTGAACCAACCGAAAGAAAATATCCTATAAAAATAATATATAAGGGGTTTACACGCTTCTCAGTATGGCAGTCTCTTATCAGCTCAACTGTTTCGCTTATAACTCCGGTGTTTTTTGTCCGATGTGATTTTCAGAATAGATAGATATTGGGCCTAGCTTGATGTAAACTAAACCACGAGGCTCTAACTTGAAAATTGTGGATATGACGGCAATTCAGGTCTAGGATTTCTAGAGGAGGTCTAGGTTTTTTGGGGATAAAAGGGGGAAAGGGTGGAATTTTTCAAATCTGAAACAAACTTGATCTGCGTACAGCATAAATCCACCTTCGTGCAAAAATTTGTGGCTCCATCTCTTATAGTCTCTGAGATCGACGCGTTCTTACAGACAGACAGACGGACAGACGGACATGGCTATATCGACTCGGTTGTTCATGCTGATCAAGAATATATATACTTTATGGGGTCGGAAAATGTTCCTTCTCCCTGTTACATACATTCGCACAACTTCATGATCCCTCTTTTCCCATTTTCAATGGGAACAGGGTATAAAAACTAAAATTTTTGTTATGTACTTAATTTGGCAAATAGTAGTTTTTGGAGCGAGTCCGATGAAGGATTTCATCTGAATAATTCATGTAACTAATCTAAGGGAGCCATGAGCAGCATTTCTGCCTTTGCCCGTTAAACTGCTTTCATTCTGTTTTTGGCCGCTACAGCGTTTGTTTGAACAATCAATAGTACCAGTACCAGTTGAGTTGGTTGTTAAAGGGTCGAAAGCTTATTAGTGCACCGCGGAGTTTTCTCATATTTCATTCGAAAAGAAATACTTTAGAGTGCAAAATTTGTAAAAAGATAATGGCCGGAAATTATATTTCAAATCTCAAGCGCCACTTAGAAGCCGAACACAATTAAGTGCTTCAATCCACATCAGCCGAAGAAAGTGAGGATGAGATCCCTGAAAAACAAAATATTTGAGTATATTGTATACATTCTGGCCGGTCTAGCATCGACCTACATCAAATGGCTAACCATCGCACAGCAAATCTCAACTGCTGCAATATTTCAGCAGAAGTCTAGGGGTATACCAGGTGTTATTGGTGCCATTGATGGCTGTCATATACCTATAAAGCAACCATTCGGAAATGCTTACGATTTCTATAACAGAAAACAAGTGCACTCTATCATTTTGCAGGGTGTATGCCACAGCACTGGCTGTTTTATTGATGTGTTTGTAGGCCAACCTGGAAGGATGCATGATGCTCGGGTGTTTAAGTCAAGTCCCTTATTTTCCGAACTTTCAAACGAATCGAATCCATTTATTAATAATGGCCATATGACACGCTATTAATTGAACCCATTAATAATGAATTAATTGCAGCCGGCATTGTATTCTCGTGAGTGTGAGCGAGACAACTGTATGGTGACATTAATGTGGATTTAATGCATTAAATTCGACTTATCGATAAATATTGTAGAAAAAATACTGACTTGAACAAAATGCCAAAAAATATTTCGATTTTGATAACTATTGAGTTGAAGATTAATGCTTTAAATTGTACTTTGAAACTAATTAATTTGTCATTAATTTGAAATTTTTCTCCAAAATGGACCAGATTGGAAACAATTTATATTCAGCGTGCTTAAAACTATATGAGGCAAGCATTTTAATAAAAAATATAAACAATAAAAAAAAATAGAAATAAATTTTCGGCGACTTGCATAGTGAGCAAGAGGGCTTTACTCATAAATTACTGCCGGAGATCATGGACGAGGACACGACAATGCACAAAACTGTGCTTTGCATGACCCCCACCAATTTGGATTGCTTCTACATATGGTAATGCCATTAATTCAGAAGCAGGACACTGACATGCGAAAGTGCATTGGACCTGCAGAAAGGCTACAAGTCACATTACGTTATTTGGCTACAGGTGAAAGTCAGACGTCGCTGCAATTGCTTTTTCGAGTCCACCAGTCGACCATTTCCAAAATTTTAAAGGAGACAATCCCTGTGCTTTATTCCGTGTTGAACAATAAGTACTTGGCATTTCCATCCACAAGCGCGGAATGGGAAAAGACTGCGAGGGATTTTTATGAAATATGGGGATTTCCAAATTGCATTGGTGCTATAGATGGAAAGCATTGCAAGATACGGGCGTTGTCCAAAGCAGGTTCTACATATTTCAATTACAAAGGTTACAACTCCATAATTTTAATGGCTATTGCTGATGCATACTATAAATTTATATATAATATATATATGGATATGGCATCCTACGGACACGTGGGCGATGCAGGAGTTTGGCTGCACTCCGATCTTAAATATGCAATTGAAGCTAACCAGTTACACATTCCTACTCCTTCAAACTTGCCGAAATCATCTATTGTGCTTCAGTATGTATTCGTGGCAGATGACGCCTTTGCTCTCACGGAATACATGATGAAACCTTACACCAAATCAAACCAAATATAATATTATGCCGACAGCACTTTAATTACATGCTGTCACGAAAGCGGCGGGTGGTGGAGAACGCGATTGGAATATTGGCTAATCGCCAAGTTTTGTTTTAATTATTGGTTAATTAAAGATGTCCAAGACAAGTTGTCCTTGCGTTCGTTTGTTTGCACAATTTTTTAACGGAAGCCAATTGCTGAGCCTCAAGTCCCAATATGACGTCAGTCAATAGTCTTTTGGCTTTAATTTGCAGATCTCTGTCAAGCCAACTTATGCTCTGCGTCAAAAAATTTGCAAAATGGTGCATGCTGCTTGGCTCAGATTGGGCTTTTTGCACAGCAGATGCAATTTTGTTTGCAGACTGAATTAGCATGTGTAGTAGGCAACCCTGGCTAACTCTCTATTGATCTCAGGAGTTCGCTCTCACACTCTCTGACTCTCAGAGAGAGCATAAGCAGGGTGGGTTTATAGCAGACCAGTGTTGCCAGATACTGAGCTGCCAAATAAGCTAGATTCTGAGAAAAAATAGGCTAGAATAAGCTAAAAATATGCTGAAAACAAGCTATACCCCTATATGCAAGAAAAGCAAAGAAATTTGGTAGGTTTTTACAGTTTATCTTATATAAGATCATTTAATAAATCTGAAATTTCACAATTTTCTTCATTTGAATATTTTTCACTTTTTTTTATTTGCTGCACATACTTCTCAGGCAAGTTGTAAGTGTGACAACATTCTCCGTGCCGGCGCAATCCATATCTGTGAAATTAAAAATATTATAATTAAGAAATAACCGATTATGACTTTAAAAACAAACCTTATGCTTAAAATAGCGTTTAATGATTTCAGCTGCAATTTGTTCCTTAGCTTTGTTTTCACTATGTTCATTTGGCTGAACACGCGTTCAACCTCCGCATTAGACCATGGTAAAGAAAGCAATTGAATTGCAAACAAGGCAATGGACTCAAAAGGACTATTATTGCCTGCGTCTGTATAGGCTAAGACCTCTGCCCAAAATTCGACGGTATTAATAATGTGCTCCCATTTAACTAAATGAATTTGATCAATTTGTGATAACATATCAACAATATTTGGGACATTAAAAAATTCAAATATTTTTATGTATTCCAATTTATTTTTATGGGCACTTAGGATGTTTTCGACTGCAAATATGCTTATCGTTTTCAACGTCTGAAAATTATCAGGTAGTCTGAAATAGAAAAGCAATATATTATAAATATATGAATTTTAATAAACAAATTAAATGCAGCTTATCCATACCTTTCACGAAGCTGCACAGCCATTCCTTAAACTGGGTGTCCTCCAGCCAAGCATTCCGAAATAATTGTTTGTAGACAAATTTTGGCATTTTAGCTAACTTTTCTTTAATTTCACAAATGTGTATATCAACTGTGCCATTCGGTATTAGATATGCACAAGACAACACAACCATATCGATAAAACCATCGATAAGAAAACAAACTCCGATATCACGAATCAAAACAAATACAATATGCGGAAAAACATTTAAAACGTAAAAAGTCCTGAAAACACTTATTGCTAGAATATGCTAAATGAAATTTTAAATAAGCTAGATTTCAGGCTATAAGCTATTTGCAAATTTTAAAAGCTATATCACTTTCAAATATGCTAGATCTAGCCTGAAATAAGCTAAAATGGAAACACTGTAGCAGACAGACAACGCTGGCAGCGGCAGTCTAGACAGAGAGGATATAGTAATAGAGAGAAGTGTTGCGCCGCGTCTCGCAACAGACCTCTGTTAGTGGATAGTCCAAGTGGAGATACTTTGTGAATGTTGCGGGTTTGTTCGAAATGTTGCTGGGGCCGTGGGTGCCTTGCGTGCTGGCCTTGTTGCTCCCGTTGGGTTTTTTGGTCGGCATGGGAATTTGTCTGGGTGGAAGGGAAACAGAGCGTTGGTGACAGAGCATATGATTG
The DNA here is from genome assembly GCA_035044965.1 of Lordiphosa andalusiaca. Lineage (NCBI taxonomy): Eukaryota > Metazoa > Arthropoda > Insecta > Diptera > Drosophilidae > Lordiphosa > Lordiphosa andalusiaca. The sequence continues at coordinate 4,136 of JAWNNM010003659.1, read as the reverse complement.
CTGTTTTGCCTGCAATGGTTGTGTTGCAGGGCGCGTTTCTGTGCGCCTGCGGGCGGGTTTGGCCAACAATTGTTGTCGCGCCGGGTTGAATTGACAAAATGTGCAATTTTCTGGTCTATTATTATTACTTAAATAAAATAAGAAAATTCTTGGTTTATTTGAGAGGCTAGGATTGAGCAACCCCTTGAACTTTTCGTCCAAATTGGGTGGGCGTTGCTTGGCAAAATTGATTATTGGTGCTGACAGGACCGTAAATAATTATTATTTGTGCATTTTTCATCCTCATAATTAAATACGGTTCTATTTCGATAGTCTACGCAATTCGCACGAGTTTCATTTGATTGCTCAATCGGTAATGATTATTTTCTTAGTAACATTAATAAAAATCCAAAATAATTATTTACTTTTTGAAAGCCGCAATTATATTTAGACTTTCAAAGTTGCCATTGGGTTTCAGTGGTTTGACTTTATTCACTTTCTTTGGATATGCACCAAACTGGCCACAATTCCTTGTACACTTGTGATAATCGACGTTTGAGTAATACTTAGCATTATTATTACTGAGTTTTATTTGGATTAAATTAATCATTGGTTTTTGAGTAAAAAAAAAAACAAAAATACAAATAGTTTAAAGAAAAGAAGAATCTTGTATTACTTAGATTCCTTTCCGTACTTAAATTTTACTTTTAATGACTTAATGCAAATATTGAAATGTATTTCAGTGCCACCGGCTTGGCCACCTACACAACACAAATTTAATAACACACAGTGAATCGACTTCAGATTTCACTAGAGGGCGCCACCGTTCCCCACCCAGTCCTCATGAAACTCACCACACAGCTTTGGCCCATTGCCGTGTTCCGGGCCTCGCCATTTAATAAGAAGGGTTAAGCACGATGTAAGTGGACTGCGCATAATATTAATGAATATTATAAACAAATAGATAAATATTATTTAATTTTTTGCCTTTTCAGATGGGTGACATATACATAAATAACGGAGTCGCAAAGAAAATCCGCAGAGGACGTGGAGGCGCCGGTGGGTGAGCCAGCCGTGTTGGTCGGTCTAACAGAGGCGGCGGCGGCCACAACAACAACCGCATGCATCCTTATGGGAGCAACCGAGGCAGACGCGTTGGCCAAGTCATTGCTGGTGGCGGTCCCTTGCGTGGCCACCTTCGGGGTAAGTTAACAACTTCTACGCCACATATATATGTATGTTTTTTCATTTCATTTTTAACTTTTGCAGGCGGCAATCAATTAGGCGCTGCAGGAAGATTCCGTGGTGCTGGCCAAGCCGTTGGTGGTGGAGGCAACGGCCAACCGACCAGCACAGAACAGCGCTTTGTTGGTGGTGGCCAAGCCGATCATTTTGCCCTAGCCGTTGGTGGTGGAGGCAACGGCCAACCGACCAGCACAGGACAGCGCTTTGTTGGTGGTGGCCAAGCCGATCATTTTGCCCTAGCCGTTGGTGGTGGAGGCAACGGCCAACCGACCAGCACAGGACAGCGCTTTGATGGTGGTGGCCAAGCCGATCATTTTGCCCTAGCCGTTGGTGGTGGAGGCAACAGCCAACCGACCAGCACAGGACAGCGCTTTGATGGTGGTGGCCAAGCCGTTGGTAGAGCCACTTTACAGCCAAATGGCGGCGTTGGTGAGTAAACTCAAACTTGATTTAGCTATCTCTTGTTTTGAAGATAGATGGTTCGTATCTTGTGGGCATATTTAGTAATCAGGAATATTTTGCAGGCGGCAACGATGTGGGCGAAGCCATCGCAGTGGCGATGCGCAGAGAAATGGCATGCCAGGCGGCCTTGGTACGTCAGGCCGTTGCGGATGCTTTGCGGATGGAGCGCAACGGGGAGCAGCAAATAGGCTAGTTTTTATTAAATGACATTTTGTATTAATTTAAAGTTTGGGCTGTTTGGGAGGATGGTGAAGAATAAATGAAAAATATAACAATACAATAATTTTATGAACAATATTATTTAGATGCTGTTTCGGAAGACACCACTCTTCCTCATCAGCGATCATTGCTTTGTCGAAAGACATGAAGCAGGTAGATCGGACAGCTTGTTTGTATTCATCATTGTGTATCGCCTTTTTCAATTTAACAAAGCTCTTAAGTATTGCACCTGGTACTTTTACAAATGTTTCAATATTTTCAGTTTCTTGGCACGCTTTGTGTGTTTTTCTTCGTGCGCTTTTTCAACTTCATTAAAGCCTGTCACAATACTGGGTGGATGAGGTCTTTTTAATGCTTTACCACGATTCTTTTCCTCAATTCGGGCCTTTTCTGCTTTGTGGATGTCTTCTTGCATCCATCTGCAGTGCCTGAGCAGTAGTACCTTTATCAAATGTGTTAAAATGTCCTTTCTGTGCTTGTGGCAGTTTTCGGATTGTGCAAACCAATACGGAAACTTTTTATTACTATCAATTACACAAGCCTTTATAATATTATCTCTGATACCAAGTTGGTTTGGGGATTTTTGGAACATTTTTCTGAATATTGCCAAGTGAGACAACGTTATCTCGAACATGGCATCAGATGGATTCTTTAAATACAGTTCGTGAGTACTGTAGTTCTTGGCACAAATAAACTTCTCAGTACGGCTTTTTAATTCCTCAATCTTATTGAGATTTTTCTCGCACTCAGTGCATTTTTCCGAATTTAATTTTTTCAGAATTACGAATCCTAGCAAATATCGAAGAGCATTTCGCTCAAGGACATCTTGATCGGTGCAAACCGACTCTTCTGTCTTGGGATGCCAAACTGGAGACTCCTTTTCTGCAAGGTCAAACGGACTATCACCTTTTGCAGTCAGTTCGTATCCCATATCGGGCTTGAATGCCCAGTCTAGGGAATAGTCTTCATCCGACTGACAGTTGGTATTTCGCATTACCTTATTTTGGACAATTTTCATTGACCAAAGATTTCTAAGGCAATATAGCGCTTCAGCAGGAGTTGGATTTGTGTTTGCACCGAATCTACTTCTAATCAAACCAAAGTAGTTTTCGAGTGCATTTTGGTTAAATCGGCTTAAGAAAATATATTTAATGCCTTCTTCTTTTAGAAGGACTTTGCATGCACTGCCGATTTGTTGCAATGCCGAACCAAGATGTTGCAAACATGTGGATTTGGAAAACGAGTTTGTCTCGTTGTGGTCGAGAAAATGGACTGATTTCAAATATTCAGTGAATTTGTCCATTCGATTTTGGGTTTTCCCATCGGACCCATAAGAGCCCTTGTTAAGCAAGTCAAAACCATCATTCATGGTTTTGAGAAACTTTGCTGTTGCTAGCGCATTTTTATTAGCCTTTAAGGGGCCATCTTTCGAGCTTAACTCAATTGCGTCGCTGACTGTCTTTGAGAAAACTTGTACAGCTAATTTGACGCTCATTTTTTCAAAATTGTTCGGATTAATGTGTTTCTCCGACAATTTTGGCGCCAAACGTACTGACTGCGTCTTGTCAATTTCATAAAATGCCTTTATCACCTCCCAACTTACTGTTCCATCAGATGTGGCCAGATTGTGGGTTAACAGGTTATTTCTAATACTTTTAAAAATATGCACATAGTCAATCAAAAGTTGAGGACGTGGTGCTGGCAAAAGATCATTATTTTTAATTAATTTGAATGCTGCCAGGTTAACTGCACCACGATCGCCGACTATGGCACGCACTTTTAGTCCAACGTCAGTACAGCATTTCACAGCTCTTTGAAGCATTTCAGCATAATTTTTGGGACTTACATTGTGGTTAATAAATGTAACTCCAACTAAATACTTCCAATTCGATAGGAGTCCGCGTACCACGAATGCAAGCATTCCTGTAGCTGGGGTAGAGTGCTCGTCGTTGTCACCAAGTCCATCTCCCAGGTCTACGAAGCCAACAGCTTTATCAGCACTTGGCAAGTACGTTATTCCTGTCTTTATACTCATTTCGTCAAAAACGAGCTGACAGTTCTTGTGGCTCTCTTCCATTTCGCTCACATATTTCTTTAGGAAGAGTATGTGAGGGCCTGAGAACCCTGTTGGAAATGTTTTAATTGGCACCCAATTCTTAAGCGTTGTAATGCTTGGTAAATTAAAGCCTAAGCTTTCTCGCATATGCTTATATGCTTTCGGGCTATTCATA
>JAWNNM010003648.1:0-34498 GCA_035044965.1 Lordiphosa andalusiaca | reverse complement strand
GTACTGAGTTTTCAAGGTCTACTTCGCTGTTTATGGTAGGGCTCATCTCGATGTGACTGCTGATATATTTTTTGTATTTGAGCCAGACTGTCTTCTGTGAAGTCAGTCTCCGAGGATATTGTCTGATCTGAGGGCACTCCAGACGGGTGAATATTATTGGAGAATTGTCTGACGACAAGTCTGCAAGAGCTTCTGCAGTTACCAGGTTTTGTGGAACTTTTCTTGTCATAGCAAAGTCTAAAAGATCGGGTATTTTCTTTGGATCTGCTGGCCTGTAGGCCCTTCAGGATACATAGTCGAGTTTGTTTGATGAGCGCAAGTTATGGTTTTAATGATCTTTATTCATTCGAGTTGGTCTTCAGACTGCTTTCTTATCTACTTACAGCTATGCTTATCTATGTTTAAAACTAAGCTTTAAGCTTTAATGTGCCGTTTGTTTGTGGCTTGACACAAACAAAGAACAAAACTAAAGAGAATTGAAAAAAAGGAAAGGTTACAGTTGGCAGTAATGTAACTCCTCTCTCCAAGTTAAAGGACTCTCCTGAGTTCTATCTTATGAACTTATAAACGAGTTAATATATTTTTTTCATTTCTTAAAGTTAAGTTTTTACAATTTTACATGAATGTATTGAACTTAGTTGTTATTTTTTATTTTTGGTTGTTATTATATCGAAAAAGGGTTTTTTTTTTCTTTTTATATTCGTAGCATGAACGTTTTCCAACTTTCCAATTCTAAATTTGGGCTCTTCTTTGTGTCGTAAGCTTTTATAATTTTTCATATATCCGACATCTCGGGTCTCAATATATTCCTCCCGGTTCTCATTTCGTTTACTGATAACTCTTTGTTTCATGTTATTTATTCTTACTTTGATTAGACATAAATCTACCTTGCCGCATTGAGCTTCTGGAGGTGTACACTTAATAGTTGTATGAAAAGTATTGTTATAATATGTAATTGCTTTACCATTTGTTCCGTAATCGGTATTTTTTCCTCTAAGTTTAAAACTCTAATCTTTTCTGTAATAGTATTGTTAAGCCGCTCAATATCTGAGTTACCGGCATGGCTGTTAGGTTTTGTAGTATGGAACTCAATTTCTTCCTTGTTTAAATAGTCTGTAATATTTTTAGAGTTGAACTCATTATCAAAAACAAATTTTTATATTTTACCGTTAATTGAAATAAATTCCTGAATTTTAAGTTTTATTGTTTGACTATTTCTGTCCGGTAAATGAAAACATACGGCATGTTTGAAAAATTTGTCGATGAAAATAATAAATGAGTTTTTGCTGTTGGTGTACGTATCAATATGTACTATTTCGTTAATATTTAATGGTGTTTCCGTGTTAGGAAATGTAGGTTTTATAGGATTTCGGTCGTGTTTTGCAGATGAACAAATGTGACAATTATTAATAATTTCGTGAATTGATGTTCTAATTTTTGGTTTGTAAATTCGATACTTATGTATATGTAGGTAAAATGCCAGAATGACCTGTTTAGTATTTATGAAAATATGCAATTTGAGTTTTCTAATCTTGCTCATCTAGAAGGTCATTAGCAAGATACGAACTTCTAACAAATTTTATCTTTGGATTTATTTTGTTAAAGTCTTTCAGAAGCTTTTGCACTTTATTGTAATTGTGATCGGATATTTCGGAATAAATTCCTACTTTTCCCTCTTTAATATGTCTTCGAACGTTATCTGTAAGGAATCCCTGATCCATATCATTTTGGTCTATAAGGATTCTTTTATTCCCAAAAGGTGATTCGGTTTCGCAGTTTTTCTTGCACAAGGAGAATTTGCATTCTAAATCGGTTGACAACGGTTTCGAGTATACCAAAATAATCATGTAAATCTTCTTCCTGAGAATGGCAAGCTTGTGCATTAATGGAATCGTTATCGGGGTCTCTGGGTGATTCTCCAACGTTTATTTCGAAAGTGTCACTGTTTATTAGGCACGATTTCTCAAAGTCCGGTTAGTCAACTTGACAGGCAGTTTAACCGAATTTGAGTGTCTCATGATGTATGTGGCGTAACCGGAGGAACAAACTTAAACGCTGCTCATCCAACGGTCAACTTTAACCGCGAGCTCAGCCCCGATGATATTATCGATATTTCTTATCGATATGCAAAAAGCTGACCGCACACTTGCTTTTTTTATTTAATTATTTGCTGCAACACAAAATGTTTATGAATAAACGAATTTTTCAATTCCACGCCACTGAAATGCAATTCAAAGAGGCAGAGCATCGAATAAATAATGCAAGAAAGTACATGGAGAGGACTAATTAATTTACTAATATGGACGATGCCACATTTGTTGTTTTTTCCTCTGGGTCTTTTTGCACTATTACTTTCACTCTTCATCGCAAGTAATTTCAATCAACTTTTACGCAATACCATGACAAGCAACAACTAATTGCAATGAAAAACAAACAAACCAAACCGAGTCAGCTGTTCACTCGTTCGCTGAGTCAAACAGTATGGTCACACTGAAGCAGCGATGGGTATTTGTCGATATCAGACGAAACTGCTGTTGAGAAAAGCAAATGACTTAACCGCTCGTCATCTGGACGAACAAATCTGACCGGTGGTTGGGTAACCGGAACCTTTGAGAAATCGGGCCTTAGAAAATCTGCTATAAAGTTGCATTTTCCTTTGATGTACTCTATTTTAAAGTTATATTCTCCCAGTTCTATAAGCCATCTTTGAAGACGAGGACTTATATCGTTGCCGGAGTACTTTACCATCAGCCACTTTAGTGGTTGATGATCACTTTCAAGATCAAAATCTCTGCCGAATAAATTGGGCCTGAAATGTTTTACGCCCCACACGATGTCCAACAACTCAATTTCAATTGTTGCATAGTTGGTTTCATGCTTATTCAGAGTCCTAGATGCAAAAGCAATTGGGTGATCGTCTTGTAATAAGACGGCGCCAATTGCGAATTCACTAGCGTCGGTTATTACTTTAAATTTAAATCTTTAATTGCTGAAAAGCAAGAATAAAACTAGGATCATTCACATTTACCGTTTGCTCTTGCCTAATTTATTTAGTCATGGGAAAGGCTATTTTTGCGTAATCCTTGATGAACTTACGATAAAAACCCGTCATGCCCAAAAAGTTTCTAATTTTTTTCTGTGAATCTGGCAGTTTAAGGTTTCGGATCATCGCAACTTTTCAAGGATTTGGCTTTACTCCTGAAGTCGTAAGAAGATGTCCTTAGAACTGGGTTTCCTTTTGTAAAAATTCGCATTTGTCGACTTGGATTTTAAGCTTTGCTCTTCGAAGCGCTTTAAATATGGATATTAAATTGCAAACATGTTTCTCTAAGGACGAGCTAAATATCAAGATATCGTCCAAATAGACGACACATGTTTTGTTAATAAAATCGCGAAGGACGGATTTCATTAGCCTTTGAAACGTCGAAGGGGCATTTTTGAGCCCAAAAGGCATACGATTGAACTCATAATGTCCCTGGGGTGTAGAGAATGCGAGTTTTCGTCTGTCCTCTTCCTTAAGGGGAATTTGATGAAACCCCTTTGCCAGATCGATTGTTGAAAAATAATGAGCATGTCCCAATTTGTCGAATATTCCCGATAAATTCGGTTTTGGAAAGTTATCATCAACTGTGTATTCGTTGAGTTTGCGGTAGTCTTGGACTATTCGCCATTTTGCTACACCCGAATTGTTGACTTTTTTTTCCACAATCCAAAGCGGACTATTGTATGGAGAGTTGCGTTCCCTTATTATACCTTGCGATAACATTTGCTGAATTTGTGATTGAATTTCCTCTTCGTGTATCTGAGGATATCTATATGAATTTGAATATACTGGTTTGTCTGTTGTAGTTACAATCTCATGAAAGACATCTGCATTATCAGAGAGAGTCTCTCCCTCTTTATAAAAAAGGTCGCTAAATTCGAATAATATTTTCTGAATTTTAGCTTTTTCCTCCTCATTTAAATGAGATGGGTTAATTTGATTAAGAACCATGTCCTTTTTAATATGTTCTAATCTACATATTTGGTCGAATACATACGGCAATACATGCTTTTCGAAAAAAATTTTATTACCGAATGTTTTTATAAAACGATTTTCGCTATCGATCTTGGCTTTCAATGGTATTAGAAAATTTTGACCCATAATGGCATCATAGTTTCTGTTTTTAATGTCAATAACTTTCTACGTAAGGGTACCTTTGACTAAAATCGATACCCAAAAGAGTTCGGTTCAACATAGGTTTTTTAAGTTTTTGTTTAGCGTAGTCCTCTAAAAGAATACCTGGTTTAATAATGCTAGTATCTGATCCCGTGTCTATAAGGCATCTAATACTTCGTCTTCCGATCGATATTACTATTATTGGCAACTTGCACTGTGAGGCACCACTAAAAAATTTATTTCCTCATTTTCACTCTCTTTCTCTTCCTCTATATTTTCAATATCCATAGCGTGATTACAAGATTGGTTGCTGCTAACACTCATCTTAGACACCCTAGTTTGTCCTGATTGATTCGTGTTCATGGACTTGGAGTTATTTTGATTCTGAAGGCTCTTGTTGATATTAGTGTTATAGCTTGAATACTTAGAAGCACGATTACTGTTTTGGAAGTTAGATATGTGACCTGCATTATTAGAATCAGAATTCCTGTTATATATTTGTGATTGCTCCTCTGAACTTTTAATTTCACTTGCTTCTTTACTTTTATTTCCAGCTCTTTCTCTATGACCTGTATCACTCACATTTTTGTTGATTTTTCAATGATTATAGTCGACACATTTTGAGTCGTAAAGTAGTTTTAGCCAACCATATTTTCTGTACAATGATTCTAGAGTTTCGTTTTCTCCGAAGTGAATCCTGACTTGCCCAGATATTTTTTCTAAAATTATCTCCACGAGATCTCTGTCTACGTTTTCGGGCCGGTATAAGTTAGGTTTGTTTTCGTCATATTGATAGATTTAATTTATTTTGTGCTTAAACTCAATGATTTCGTTAAACAGATCTTTAATCATTCTTGCTTTGTTGAAAACCTCACCATAAGTTTTAATTGGTCTAAAGTGTTCTATCAGGGTAAATTTTATTCTACTCCAAGTTGGATTTTGTTCGATGGTCCTGATGCATCTGGAAGCTGCGCCGGTGATCTTCTCGTTCATTATGATTTGTAGTCCAAAATTAAGTACGGCCACGTTTCCGTTACACAGCTCCATAGTACACTCGACAGCTTTGATAAACGATATTAGGCTGAATGTTTTGTTGTCCGAAAAGGCTCTCAGGTGTCGAAATTGGTCCGATATACTTGATGTGCTTATGACGATGGTTCTGGTTTGGCTTTGCAAAGTCGGAATTTGCCCTTGCTGCTGCTGCTGCGACACTTGTTGTTTTAATTGTTGCGTAACTTCGGCATTTTGGAACAGTTGTTGGGTTTGAGTTTGTATTATGAGCTCCAAATTAGCGATTTTTTGGTGAAGCTCTTCCAATACGATCGCTCTTAAGTGCTGCTCTCTATTTTTGTCAAATCGGTTTGCTTTATCTGACATCAAGCTATGATTGTTTTATTCCCATGTGATTTTTATGATTTCACTTGGAACCATATAAACTTTTGTTTATAGCTATGCAATATTGTTATACTTTAGTATGGTTTTTGCTTAATCTTTAGTTTAACGCTTTAATTCTAAAATTAAAACTAAGCTTTAAGCTTTAATGTGCCGTTTGTTTGTGGCTTGACACAAACAATTAACAAAACTAAAGAGAATTATAAAAAAGGAAAGGTTACAGTGGGCAGGAATGTAACTCGCGTGAGTACGTTGTAGAGTTGCTTCCCATTGGGATTAGTCAGTCTGGAGCCCCAGTGGGGATGTTTCGAGTTATAGTCACCCGCAGCGAAGAAGGGCTTATAGGTAGGTTTCCGAATATCCCGATAGTTTATAATGTTTGATAGGGATTCTGACTAGGATACCAGTTCCGCCATGGGCCATTTGGGTGATTTGTGCGGTAAAATGCATACCCCGATAATTGGAAATTTATCGGTCCGTCAGATGAGCTTCCGCAAGAAGCATTATGTCGATGTAATTGTCTTCGAGAAACTTGGATAGCTCCACATTGTGGCGAGGAATGCCATTTGCATTCCAGAGTGATACTCTTAGGAGAGCCATTATATGGGTTGTTGCGAAGCGAGCAGTTGAATGAGATGACCTTGTATACACATCTGTTCTTGCATTGCGTTTTGCATATACATACACCATAAAATCATTCAGGGTTTGTTGTAACAATAGAAACATGGCTTTTAAGCTACTTTGGTTTGTTGCTCCACATGTTTTATTGTCAGAGTCAGCTGAGCTCGAGTTTCGTGTGAAAATCAAACTGCTTAGCAAGAATTTGAAACATATTACCAGTGAGGGGATCTATTTTTGTAGGTTTATCGCTCGTTTTGTTATATTTTAGTGTGTTGCCGCTTTTTTTGTTTTGCGGGCTTAATTTCGTTTGTTTATTTTTACATACCGATCGATGCCGGTCTGCACATACGAACGGGTGGTGGGTGTTGTGCTCACTTGTGTATTTGTTAGAGGGAGCGCGTGCTGAGTTGACGCTGGTTTCTGCATAGTTGTTGTTGTTGAGTTCGTACAGGTGGATTGCGCTGGAGTAAGCGTTACCGTACTTTTTGTTGCATTGGCCGAAAAGTTCATCATCGAGAGCTAAGGAGAGGGGGTGGGGCATTGGGAGCTCCACGTCGAAGTGGTAGTATGAGAGCTTACAGTCGCCGTGCTGGTGGGCTCGGGAGCGACAATTGCAAAATAAGCGTTGTTGCGCTGTATAGAGCGCGAGTGCTTATGCATATGTCCATTAAAGTCTTTGATCGCGAGTCTAAAGTTTTTGTTTTAACAACTGATTTTAAAGATTTTACAACGAATAAAACCGGAGCTGGATAATTAAACGTCTTCACACTTCAACCGACAGTTGACAAGTAGCAGAGATAATCGAAGATTTGTTGAACAAAAAGATTATCCGACCTAGTAAGTCCCCATATGCCTCCCCTGTGGACCTTGTGATCAACAAGTTAGGAGAAATTCGGATGTGTGTTGATTATCGTGGAATGAATAATTAAAAAATAAAATTATTAAAGAAAATTTTCCATTACCCCTTGTAGAAGACTGCCTAGAGTATTTGGAAGGAATATGTTGTTTTTCCTTAATAGATTTTAAAAGCGGTTTCCATCAGATAGGAGTTGATGAGAATAGTGTACAATACACTGCTTTTGTGACCTCTCAAGGTCAATACGAATATCTGAGAATGCCCTTTGGACTAAAAACGGTTATGCAATTTTCAAGAGATTCATTTCAGAAATACTTGCCGACTTTATCAAGAATAAGAGCATAGTGGTGTACATGGATGATAGCTATTGGACCGCATCAGTCTACATAATTTAGAGATCAACATGAAGAAATAGGTATTTTTGAAGAAAGACTGAGTTTTTGGGTTACAAAGTGGACCAACATGGAATAGTACCTAGTGTTTCTCACTTAGAAGCGTTAAGAAGTTTTCCGGTGCCTCAATCTATTCAGACACTTTACTTATGTGTTGGCTTTTTCTCTTATTTCCGACGTTTTGTGCTGTCCTTTGCTAGCATAGCAAAACTTAACGAAGAGCAATTACTGGCTTTTAACACCTCGAAGAATGCTTTAGCAAACCCTCCAGTCCTGGCCATCTTTAACCCAGATAGGGAAACAGAATTACATACTGATGCTAGTTCGCATGGGTTCGGAGCAGTATTATTTCACCCGGTTTCAATACAACAATAGCAGCTGAATCGCGTTACCACAGTTTTTAACTGGAAACCCTTGCTGCTATAAATGCGCTTCGTTTTCGAGTACACCTAGAGCACAGATCCTTTAAAATAGTAACGGACTGTAATTCATTGGTGCAAACGCTTAGCAGAAAAGCGATTAATCCTAAAATAGCACGATGTGCACTGGGATTGGAAAATTATGACTTCTCTATAGAACATAGACCTGGTGTTAATATGTCACATGTAGATGCGTTGAGTAGGCAGACACAATTATTGGAGACACTTCAAGAAGATGAGAAAATACCACTTGAGAACTGTATATCTAACCATATAGAAAACCATAGAGCTGGACCCGTAGAGAACCGAAATGCTGAAATGCATTGAGTGGAGCCGCTAGAGAACCGTAGAGGAGAGCATGTAGAGAACCATAGAACTGAAAGGTATAGAGATGAGCCGTTAGAGAACCATAGAAGAGAGTCTATAGGGTACCATAGAGCAGAAGGTATAGAGAAGCATAGAGTTGAGCCGTTAGGGAACAATAGAGCAGAACGTACTGAGAAGCATAGAAATGAATGTAGAGAAATCCGCAGCGCTGAGCAAATAGATCATAGAGCAGAATAGGAGTGGGTATGTAGGTAAGCATAGAGCTGACTATAGGAATATAGCTGGGGATATTAAGGAGAATAGAGTTGAGCATGCGAATAGTATTGGAACGGAATGGTATAATAAACCCTGAACCATAAGGTTCTCTATGGATAACAATAGAGATATGACTAGAGAGGGTATAGATAAAGATGGACTTGGAAGTGTAGAATCCCTGCAAGACAGAAGTGAATTCGATAGTGATATAGAGACTTATAATAGGAATGGAAAAACAGATGAAAACCATTATAATGGGAATAATGTATATTATGGAAGGTGTTAGTGAGCCCCGGGGGGTTGTAATGTTGAATTGGAAGCAGAAGAGAAAAGAGAATTTGAGTTCTTAGAGCAAACCTTTTCAGAATAGCTACCATTAGTTGGTGTAGTAGGTGCAACTCCGGAAGATGTAGATTTGAAACTTCAAACTAAGCAGATGAGAGATAAGGAATTTAATAAAATTGGAGAAGCATAAGAGAACGGAAGTCTGAATGACTTAGAGTTTTTGGACGGGGTGGTTTATAAAAAAAGAGAGAGACAACACATTACGCTTATATGGGTATAGAAGAACAATTGATTAGGTTGTCCCATGAGGAACTAGGTCACTTAGCGGCAGAAAAATGTGTTAGAGAATTAAGAAAAACGTATTGGTTCCTTTCTATTCGGAGTAAGGTAGAGAAATTTATAAGAATCTGTTTACCTTGTATACAACACTCGGTTCCGAAAACCATTCCCAATGGAACACTCCATAGTATTCCAAAGCCTTGTGTACCGTTTCAAACACTCCATATAGACCACTTAGGTCCTTTACCAAGTCTAAACTCGAAGAGAAAACATCACCTTGTAATTATTGAAGCGTTTACAAACTTCGTAAAGCTCTTCCCTGTTAACAGTACAAGTACCGGTGAAGTCAAAGACGTATTGAGTAAATATTTTGACTTTCACAGTCGTCCTAGGAGAATAATATCTGACCGTGGCACTTGTTTTACATCTTTAGTTTGTTACCTTCTTGCACGACCGTGGCACCGCAGCCAAATGGCCAAGTAGATCAAGTTAATTAAGTTAGAGCCTTTTAGACAAGCAGATTGGTATAAATTGAAGAACAAGGTTGAGTACGCTATCAACAACTCCATTCATATCAGTACCCAAGAGACCCCTAGCATGCTTTTATTTGGAGTAACTCAGAAAGGACTTATCGTAGATGAACTATCAGAATACCTGGAGAGTAAATTCAGCAGAAAACCTAGAGATTTGAAGACAGTGTGTAATCAAGCAGGAGTCAATATCGTATGATAACAAGCAAGGAATAAGCAACTGTATGCTAGGAGGCATAGAGCTCCTATAGTGTTCAAGTAGGTGATTATGTAGCCATGCGTAACGTAGATACCACGCCAGGAGTTAATAAGAAGTTTGCACCAAAATATCGAGGACCTTACAAAGTCAACCGTGTGTTTGACAATGACAGTTATGAAATAGTCGACATTGATGATTGCCAGCTGACACAGTTACCTTTTCGTAGTGTTTTAGAACCTGCTAGACTGAAGCATTGGATAAGTAATTTAAGTGAAACTGTAGCTATGTGTTCCTAGATCAATGTCGATCTGTAGTCTGGTCGGCCGAAAGTGAAATGTGAATAAATTTGAATTTTAATGTAACCGCTTATTGTAACCGCCAAACCTTAATAACCCGTGCAACACTTAAAACTAGTGTTACATAGTGACAGAAGTCGATATATCGATAAGTGAGGACTTCTGTAAGTGAGGACTTATCGATTTATCCGAGCGTCAGTTAGTCAGTTTGCGCCTGGTGAAAACAAAAAGAACGTTCGCCTGTACATAATAATTTAAAACATTAATTGAAGAAATTTAATAATAAAGACCATGATTACACATGTTTGATATCTTATATGAGAAACTCATATCGGATATCTCAAATGGGAAACTTATGTATGTAAGATATCAGAAAAGTTAAAATACCGCTTGAGTAAATAAAAAATTACATTTAAATGATCAAAAATTGTTAAATTTTGAATTTGATTTACGAATTCGGCGTACCGAAATAGATAAATTTAAACAAACAATCATTTTGGTCACCGTTAATAGCAGCGGGGAGAGTATCTCTCAGACAAAAAATGGCAAGACCATGGGGCCCACAAACACAAAGTCGACTGTCTGTTTCTAAGCCCTCTCGATGTAGGCATTGATCGCTGATGATAGAGGGTGGTTCTTCTTGAAACAGCTGTACTATCTACCAGCCTCCTTTGTGGTGTTGTGTCTCTTTTTAAAGTTGTGCGAAAGCATAACATGACCTCGAGCCGGCTTAAAACTGCAGGTTTATAAAACCAAAATAACTGTAATCAGGGATAATTACAGAACAAATGAAACAAAAAAAAAAAAACTTAACCAAGAGTCGCATCAACTCCCTGTGTTCTTATCTTAAAACAACAACAACCATGGGGAAGCAGCCTCCCGACAAAGGCAAAAGCGCAATGCAATTGCAATTTTCCATGGACAAAACCAAACTCCTAGACAACTGTTCTATCGGACCAAAGTACCTTATTATGAGCAGAATAAACAGCTCCGAGAACATGTCCAACGTTTCACCTTTTCTGGTCAAAAAGGACATTGACAATATGTCCAACCCGCCAGAGCGCAGCGGTTTGTTATCAAACCAAACAAAATGGTCAAAGTCCTTGCGTATCTTTCTGCCGGAACACATTGAGCTTGACCACAGGACTGATCAAACCCACACATAGAACCCTCAAACCTCCTTTTTTTTTCTTTCTCCGCTGATATAGTTAAATGTTTTTAGTTTTACAATGGAATTGTAATAGCTACGTTAACCATTATGATCAGCTCCAAGTAATTTTAGAACAATATAAGCCTATGTTATGGATCTGCATGGTCTTCTCGATGGGCAACCCGGCTGGCTCAGCTCATCTCAGAGGGGGATCTTCCCATGCCCGCAGTCCAACAATCATCGATATCGACAAATTCTCGTCACTACAAAAAAAACGACAGAAACCTAAACTGGCAAAAATCACAAACAAAAAAAAACAACAACCACTACCACGACAAAAAAAAAGATAAACAAAAGGAAATCCCAATGCTGGTGACTTCGGTGGAATCGTCACCGCGTACCCACCCATCCTGTGATGTTCCTCATCCGGCTTTGCGAAACATCACCCAACACAAACGGTCTAGAAGGGCCTAATCCTGGCAAGAATTCATCCCCCCTCCCCAATCGCAAAAATTAACCCATCATTTTTCTTTTCAGCTTATTTAACATAATTATATTTCCTTAAAATTAACAAAATCATTTAATCTAAGTTTGGGAACCCTTAAGCAAACATTTAAAAAAAAATATCTATTAATCTTCTCTTTGCAAAAATCTTTTTCCTTCTTTTTATTTTTGCCCTTTAGCCTTCGTTCTACCAGTCAGGGTAGAACTCCTCACCTACCAAGGGGCAAAAATGCCCAACAAGGCGTGTAAACTTTTTTTTCAAGATTTTGTAACTCGTGACGAACTGCAAACGATTTAGGTGCAAATCACCGCAACGAGAAATGTAATCCTACCTATCCTGATGGAGCTCCAGGGGATGGTTTTGGGAATAACGGAAATGGTACGAGTATACCTTGGAAAAAATCACACTTTGAGGTCAGCACTATCCCGGACACGGAGGACGACAGATATTGGACAATTACAAACGAAAATTATGGGTATAATGTATATATATAAATGTAGGCAATAAAAAATATAAATAAATATAAATAATATGAATATGAATATGTAACGTTGCTAACAAAAAAAAATGTGAACGATTGTTGAACAAACAAAAAAAAATTTTAAATAAATTAATTAATTGCAGTATCCAAAAAAAAATTTTAATTAATTGCATGTATCCAAACAAAAATGAATGTTTGTTCCCCAACAATTACCGAATACGGGTAAGCGAAAAAATACAGGATACGATAAGCAAAAAACATACAAGATACGGTAAGCAAAAAATTACAGGATACGGTGAGCGCATGAAAGTATCCAAAGGACACCAAAACTTGCGGAGTTTCCAACTCCGATGACCATGGGATCCTTATGCTCAATTGGTTGCCTTTGGTTTCAACCGGGTGTCACAATCTGGACACCCTTCGGCTGATTCCGGATCGCCTTCTCTTAGCGGCTCATTAAGACGGACTCACTCTGTGTACAATGTTCACCCATTACGATTTGGGACTCTATGTTGTTCCTTGTATTCTGCAGCGCCGTGTATCCAGTGGGATGGAGCCAAAAATATGATTTGCCCGGGACTTCTTTCAGCGTTTAGCCACTTGGCGGGTGCCCAAAAAATGTAACGTGGTCAGTCTTTGACCACGCTAAAAATTGTAAAAAAATAAAATTCCTCAATTAGGAAAATTCTCCTGCATCCCTGAAGCACTTTCACTCACTTTTCTTTATTCTCCGCTTTTTCTTTTAATTATATTTTAATTTTCTGTGCCGCATCTGCGCACACTCGCACAAAATTTTATTACAAATTTTACTTGGTTTTCTGCAGCCGTTTGACAGTCGCGAGTCGCGTATGCCTTTCTACTGCCTTTCAAATTCCTCTTTTGGGCCCCTTTATACCCTTCCCTGCTGTCTCTCAGTACCGCAAATATTCCCGATTCCGAGTTCAATGTTCTAGTTCAAGGCCAATCCCTTATGTCTCCTAAGTGTGAGCAAGACGTCTAATGGCCTTTCTAATGATTTCCTCGACCCCCGATCCTGCCCAGAAACTCAATGAGGGGGATAGCAACAACTTCCCCTTCGGAGATTTCAAAATCTTACAACGGATGGCGTTTTCCCCTCCTTAGCCAAATTCCCCTTCTCTTGCTTTCCTGTTCCACTGCTTGCCTCCACCCATACATCTATATTACTCTACACCTATTCCTAACCTATCGAACTATCACTAATACATTTGCCTAACTATCGGCAAAACTATCATCTCTGGCCCAAAACAAAATACCGAAAATTAGCAATGCCAACACCACGCGAAGATTTCCAGTGACGCTGATGAACCTGCTAACCCACAACGGAGGAATATTCGCGAGCATTGGACTTCGAATTTGGGACACACCCAGCCGACTTGTCATCTTGGTCATATTGGTGCCAGCGCCCTACGTGGGGCATACCACGCATGAGCCGGGAAGTATTTACTTGTTGTTGTTGTTGTTGCGTTGCTGTTATCACGTCTTTTGTATACTTTGTGACTCTTTTTCCTAATTCCAGATCACACCCGAATGTCCTTCGCATGATAAACACCTAATGGACTTCCTTGGAGATCCTCCAGCAGGTAAGCATTGTTTCCCACGGCTTTCACGACTCGCGCCTTCAAGAATTTTCGAGCAAATTTCGCATTAAAGCCTTGGCTGAAATCACTCAATGCAAAATTTCTCCGGAACACTTCTTGGCCTGGCCGAGCATGGAACACTCGAGCTCTCTTATCGTAGCGTACTCGACTCCGCTCATATGCTGAGTGTAAATTCTGCTGGACCTTTTCGTGAATTATTTTCATTTTGTCTGCAGCCTCTAATCCGGCCATTTCATGGTCACACAAAGATCTCAACTTTCGTGCCAGCTTATAATTTGATCCATTTAGGTACATATGGTGTCCAAACACCGAAAAGAATGGAGTACATCCGGTTGCCGAATGGACAGCATTTCGGATTGACACCTCAATCTCAGGCAGATATGCGTCCCACTCCCGATGATCCTGGTCCAAGTATGCTCTTATAGCCGTGAGGACGCTTCGATTGACCCTTTCGGATGCGTTGCTTTGAGGCGAATAGATCGGAGTCTTAATGTGTTTAACTTCAAACGCCTCCATCAAATCTTGGAACGTCTTTGATACGAACTGACGGCCGTTATCCGAATGCACGATTTCCGGCACTCCAAATTTGTAAAAGACCTCTTTGGTCAGGAACTCCACCACATTGGACGCTGTGGCTTCCCGCATGGCTTTCAAAAAGGTGTATTTCGAGAAATGGTCAACCACTATGAAGATCCACGCGTGACCACTTTTCGACCTCGGATATTTTCCCAAAAAATCTATATATAATTTTTGGAACGGTCTTTCCGTTACGACTTCCTGCCCAATCCCTACTTGCAATCTATAATTGGGTGCTTTTACTTCTTTGCAGGTACAGCATGTCCGTACAAACTCCCGAACTTGGATTGTCATATCTGGCCAATAATATTTTCGCCGCAGGATTTCTAGAGTCTTCGCCAATCCACCATGAGATGCTGTAGGTTCCGTGTGTGCACGCTCTATCAAAGTGGTGGTCAGACTACTTGGTACCCATAGCTTCCATTCGGTGCCCTCCAATTTATCGTCTATTCTTTCTGCACTGGTACGTTTGAACAGGAATCCGTTTTCCACCCGCAAATCCGGTAAGTGCTCTTTGTTTTTGGTCGCCTCTCGTACTAATTCGACGTATTCCTCTGCAGCGAACTCTGTGGTTTCAAAACCTATCAAATCCTGCGGTTCCATATGGATCTCCTCCACGCTACGCGAAAGCGTATCCGCAACAATGTTGTCGCTGCCCTTCCTATGCTCAATGTTGAAGTTGTGCCCTTGCAACTGTAACGACCACCGAGCTAAACGTCCCGACTAATCCTTCATGGACATGAGCCATTTCAGGCTGGCATGATCAGTTATACAAGTAAATGGCATTCCTTCAATATATGGACGGAACTTACGGATAGCTAGCACGGCTGCAAGGCATTCCTTCTCCGTCACCGTGTAATTCTTTTGGTGTTTGTTCATCTTAGCGGAGAAGAACGCTATCGGTCGCTCTTGTTCTTTGTCATCTCGTTGGAAGAGTACTGCGCCCACTCCTACTTGGGAGGCATCGCATTGCACGTAAAAGTGCTTCGAAAAATCGGCATGCACCAACACTGGAGCAGACATCAAGGCCATTTTCAAAGCTCCGACCGCCTGAATCGCTTCCTCATTTAGGCGAAACTTGCATCCAGGTTTCTTCTTCAACGCCTCTGTCAATGGTGCCGCTAACGAAGAGAAATTCTTAATAAAGCGCCTATACCAGCCCGCAGTGCCAAGGAATGCTCGCACTTCTTTGATTGATCTCGGCTCAGCGATCTTCTGGATGGCACTAATCCTCTCCGGATCCATCTTTAAAGTACCGCCTCCTACCAAGAAACCCAAGTATTTTAGTGTTTTAAAGCAAAATTTTGATTTAATTAATCCAATGGTTAAATTTGCCTTTTTCAGACACTCTGCTACTCGCTCCAAATATTTAATGTGCGTCTCGAAATCCGATGCTATGATGAGGAGATCATCCAAATAGACAAACACATTTGATCTCAGTTCCTCCGGGATGACCTTGTCCATGAGGCGTACCAACCGTTGGGCCGCATTGCACACCCCAAATGGCATAACTCGAAATTGGTAGAGTGGTCTCCCTGGAACCGTAAATGCCGTATATGGTCTACTTCGTTCGTCCAATTCGATTTGCCAAAAAGCAAACTTCAGATCAACACTGGATATATAGTGCGTCTGGTCGATTCTGGACAGGATTCCCTCAATGCAGGGCAGTGGATACGCATCTTTGATCGTTAAGGTGTTCAGTTTGCGAGCATCGAGGCAGAAGCGGTCCTTATCCGGCCGCCGTACCACTGTCGTCCTGTTACTCCATGGACTGCAGCTCTCCTCGATAACTCCCAAAGCGAGCATCTTATCAATCTCAGCCATAACCACTTCCTGCATTGCGGGAGACAATGGATAGGGTCTGTCCTTGAACGATTGCGCTCCTTCGATTAACTCGATCGTATGCTTCTCCGCAGTAGCTCTTCCTAGGCCGACCTTTTCATAGGACAAAAATTTGGATTTTACTGCTTCTAGTATATTTTTTTCCTTTTCAGGTAACATCCAGCACTCCGGATCGCATTGCTCCTCTTCTTCCTCTTCCACATAATGGGACATTTGTGCAGCCACTAGATCGGCCACGTGGACTTCCGCATTTTCTCTGCCTCCAAGACCCAAAACTGCTGGTGCTAGTCCGAACGCGCGCCAGAAATCAATTCCAAAGTAGGCTGCCTGCTCTAAGTATGGGCAGACATAAAAAAGGACGGATTTTGTGTCGTTTCCATATTTGACTAACAGCTCTACTCGCCCAATTATGGATCGATCTTCCCCAGCTGCTGTACGGACTATCGAGGTATACTTATTCATGGAGACTCCTAACTTATCTAGGAACTCTCGACTGCCACGACCAAGTAAGCTGACGCTAGCTCCTGTATCTAGGAGACCTTTGAGGACTCTTCCATTGATGGATACCTCAGCAAAAACTCGAGGATCCGGATTTTCTCCACGCTTTACGGCCTCCACCACCTGACGCCTTACTACGCGTCTGCGTTTAAAACGTTCTCGAGCCTTCTTGATCCGATGTGTGATCTTTGTCATACCTCCTAGCCGGTGATCTCCAAAAATTCTATTTCTTGTCTCCATATAAACGCGCATTTTTTCTTCATAGGGTAAGTATTTTAATTTATTTATATTTATATTATGATTATTAGGTTTATTAATATTTTTACTATTTTCAGCTTCTACTTCGCGGGCTTGGCTGCTGAGTACACTGCTCCCGCCTTTGGTGCACTCAGCCTTCCGTTTTCCGCGCACTCAGGACACCTTGGAGCGATGGTGTCAGGATGCCCGCATCGGAAACAAAATAATTTCCTCTCCTCTGCATCACAATCACGGAATCCGTGAGTCCCTTTTCCGCAATTCCAGCAACCAACTCTGCTCGGGACCTTGCTTCTAATCCGGACTTCCTCAACGTTTGCCTTTGGATCGCTATCTTCCGGATCTGCTTGCGCCTCGCTGACTAGAGCCTTTCCTCCTGGAGGGTATCTTCCGGCTGTATAGGTAAGTCGGCCACGTCGCCCAACTGTCCTCTCTACCTCGAGGCATTCCTTGCGCAGCTCGTCCATGGTGTACAAGTCCATGGCGTACACATAGCGTGCGATGCTATCACGCAGACCCTTCTTAGCAATCTTCAGCAATTGTCGCTCCCTTATCGGCTTCTCCAACCGCGAAGCCAGCTGCTGTATGGCGTGGATATATTCTTCCACTCCCTCGCTTGGAAGTTGCTCTCTCTGCAGGAGTTCGTGCATCCGGTCGTGTTCTGTTTGACGGCTCCTGAAACGATCCCACAACGACCGTCTCAGCTGCGCCCAATTCGTAACCCTGCTGTGTCGAACATGTACCCAATACCAATCCCGCGCACGCCCAGTCAGCAAAAGATGGAAATTTCGCAGAATTTCTTGCCAAGGACATTGGTATTGGATCTGAAGAAATTCGAGTCGAAATACGAAATCTTCGACTGAATTCCGAGAGCTATCGCCATCGAAGGTCACGTTCCATCGTTCCACTTTTGGCCATTGATGTACTGGATTTATGTCGTTCACGTAGTCAATCTCCACCGCCGGGATCTCTGCATTTGGCTCGTCATGATGCACCGACCTCGGTCCATTTGTAGCTAAGGGATTTCGCCAATTCCTCGCTTCTGTCGTCGCATATCCGGGACTCGACTCACTTCCCGCGCTGCAGCTGAATGCTTGGGTCGAAGGTTTTGGTGGTCCCATGGGTGGCCTTGTTCCGGAGCGCTGCCCTTGCACCTGGGTTCTAGGAATTTTAGGAATCGCTCCAGTTCCCACCATTACTTGTGGCTGATATTGTGGCTGACGTCCAGCTTGGCTTTGAACCCTTCTTTGGACATTGGGGTGGGTCTCAGTTGGAAATGATTGAGGTCTGATCACCTCGTTGAGCATTTTCATCAGATCTGTAAACCCATTCCTTATTTCCAACTGGACAGCTTCGCTTATTCCAGCTGGCAGCGAACTACGATAGGTTGCGTGTGCTTGAGCTAAAGCAGCGTTGACGGCCGAGGCTTCACTTTTCCCTATCCCGGGGACTGGGAATTCCAAGTTTCGATGTTGCTTCGGCTGCTGCTCTAACGGCTGCGCTAACGGCTGTTGCTCTACTTGCTGTTCTAACTGCTGTTCTAACTGCTGCTCTAGCTGCATGTCATCTCTCAATTGTCGCAGTTTATCTTCTCGCATCTGTTTTTGGTAGTTCATCGGAGTCCGCCGCAAACCTCCGGCACCAAATAACGACAGTCGAGGTGCGCCCGTATCGTGGTCCGATCCCCAAGACTCATCCGCATCGTGTGCAGGCCCTAACGATCTCAACTGGTGGTTGTGACTCTTACCGAGCTCACTTTCTACATCTTTTTTTGTATCCATTTCTCTTCACAAAACAATAACACTAATTTAAACAATACTAAATATCAATAATCCACTTAACTCACTCTATCACAAACTAAACAATATCCCAAATCAACCAATTCCAAATATTATTAATATTATTATCACTTAACTCACTCTATCACAACTAAACTAGCTCTCGATCTCTTTTACTCACTCTATACAATAATTTTTTATTAGATATAATCGTAAATTTTCACACATTTATCTCAAATCTCTACCAATCTGCACAAAAATTCCAAAAAAAAATCACTTCATATAATGGGAGGGGAGGGAGAACTACTCTCGAGCCGGAGCCGATCCGAATGCTTCTCTACGCTTTTCAGCTTGGTTTCCTGTTAGACATAGTCGTCGACTGCTCAGGTCCTCAAATTAATTTTGATGGCCGGCAGTCAAGGAACTATTTCCATTATACGACTCCTTGTGGAGTTCGCATCTGACTGTCCTTCCATGAACCATCGAGTGTGGAGTTGCAGCGCGTGTTGCCAACGAGCACACGGGTCACTTCCTCACAATTAAGCGTGTGGCCGACACCTTCATGGACGAACAGAGAGAGAGAAATCCAGGAATCACATATAATTACGGTAAGTACAAAAACAAAAATACAATTACTGATTTGCCAATTTCTAATCTATTCTATTTAATCACAGATTGTATCACAGATGATTTGAAATAGTCCTTACTCAAGGATATCCACCTGATGGCGAGTCCACGGCCTTATTGTCGGCGAAGACGACACATCTAGGCTTCTTCTTTTCAAATCCGCCACGATTCTGTGTATTCCTGGAGCAATCAACCTTCTTTATTCGAAAGGCGAGCCTCTAGTTTTACTATTCCCTGCCCTAACCTGATTCTAATCACCTTCGGTGGTCTCTTCAGTTGTTCCTACCCAGCGCAATTGCAGGCTAGTCTGTGCTACCTGCAAGCCGCTGTTTGAGGTTGGCTGAAGCTACCACGTTGGCTTATCTATCGAGAAATCGTCTTATCGAATTTATTTATTTATTTTTTTTTTTTTTTCAATTCGCAGCGACGCTTCATACAGGTATGACGCGTCGCGCGTCATTTTGATTGAAACTTAACATTGGGCGCCATATTGTTATGGATCTGCATGGTCTTCTCGATGGGCAATCCGGCTGGCTCAGCTCATCTCAGAGGGGGATCTTCCCATGCCCGCAGTCCAACAATCATCGATATCGACAAATTCTCGTCACTACAAAAAAAACGACAGAAACCTAAACTGGCAAAAATCACAAACAAAAAAAAACAACAACCACTACCACGACAAAAAAAAGATAAACAAAAGGAAATCCCAATGCTGGTGACTTCGGTGGAATCGTCACCGCGTACCCACCCATCCTGTGATGCTCCTCATCCGGCTTTGCGAAACATCACCCAACACAAACGGTCTAGAAGGGCCTAATCCTGGCAAGAATTCATCCCCCCTCCCCAATCGCAAAAATTAACCCATCATTTTTCTTTTCAGCTTATTTAACATAATTATATTTCCTTAAAATTAACAAAATCATTTAATCTAAGTTTGGGAACCCTTAAGCAAACATTTAAAAAAAATATCTATTAATCTTCTCTTTGCAAAAATCTTTTTCCTTCTTTTTATTTTTGCCCTTTAGCCTTCGTTCTACCAGTCAGGGTAGAACTCCTCACCTACCAAGGGGCAAAAATGCCCAACAAGGCGTGTAAACTTTTTTTCAAGATTTTGTAACTCGTGACGAACTGCAAACGATTTAGGTGCAAATCACCGCAACGAGAAATGTAATCCTACCTATCCTGATGGAGCTCCAGGGGATGGTTTTGGGAATAACGGAAATGGTACGAGTATACCTTGGAAAAAA
Organism: Lordiphosa andalusiaca; assembly: GCA_035044965.1. Taxonomy (NCBI): domain Eukaryota; kingdom Metazoa; phylum Arthropoda; class Insecta; order Diptera; family Drosophilidae; genus Lordiphosa; species Lordiphosa andalusiaca. The sequence goes on along the minus strand of JAWNNM010003648.1, from coordinate 13,910 downwards.
TCACACTTTGAGGTCAGCACTATCCCGGACACGGAGGACGACAGATATTGGACAATTACAAACGAAAATTATGGGTATAATGTATATATATAAATGTAGGCAATAAAAAATATAAATAAATATAAATAATATGAATATGAATATGTAACGTTGCTAACAAAAAAAAATGTGAACGATTGTTGAACAAACAAAAAAAAATTTTAAATAAATTAATTAATTGCAGTATCCAAAAAAAAATTTTAATTAATTGCATGTATCCAAAAAAAAATGAATGTTTGTTCCCCAACAATTACCGAATACGGGTAAGCGAAAAAATACAGGATACGATAAGCAAAAAACATACAAGATACGGTAAGCAAAAAATTACAGGATACGGTGAGCGCATGAAAGTATCCAAAGGACACCAAAACTTGCGGAGTTTCCAACTCCGATGACCATGGGATCCTTATGCTCAATTGGTTGCCTTTGGTTTCAACCGGGTGTCACAATCTGGACACCCTTCGGCTGATTCCGGATCGCCTTCTCATAGCGGCTCATTAAGACGGACTCACTCTGTGTACAATGTTTACCCATTACGATTTGGGACTCTATGTTGTTCCTTGTATTCTGCAGCGCCGTGTATCCAGTGGGATGGAGCCAAAAATATGATTTGCCCGGGACTTCTTTCAGCGTTTAGCCACTTGGCGGGTGCCCAAAAAATGTAACGTGGTCAGTCTTTGACCACGCTAAAAATTGTAAAAAAATAAAATTCCTCAATTAGGAAAATTCTCCTGCATCCCTGAAGCACTTTCACTCACTTTTCTTTATTCTCCGCTTTTTCTTTTAATTATATTTTAATTTTCTGTGCCGCATCTGCGCACACTCGCACAAAATTTTATTACAAATTTTACTTGGTTTTCTGCAGCCGTTTGACAGTCGCGAGTCGCTTATGCCTTTCTACTGCCTTTCAAATTCCTCTTTTGGGCCCCTTTATACCCTTCCCTGCTGTCTCTCAGTACCGCAAATATTCCCGATTCCGAGTTCAATGTTCTAGTTCAAGGCCAATCCCTTATGTCTCCTAAGTGTGAGCAAGACGTCTAATGGCCTTTCTAATGATTTCCTCGACCCCCGATCCTGCCCAGAAACTCAATGAGGGGGATAGCAACAACTTCCCCTTCGGAGATTTCAAAATCTTACAACGGATGGCGTTTTCCCCTCCTTAGCCAAATTCCCCTTCTCTTGCTTTCCTGTTCCACTGCTTGCCTCCACCCATACATCTATATTACTCTACACCTATTCCTAACCTATCGAACTATCACTAATACATTTGCCTAACTATCGGCAAAACTATCATCTCTGGCCCAAAACAAAATACCGAAAATTAGCAATGCCAACACCTAAGGTAGTGGCTCTTCAAGAGACTCACTTTCACACACTCAACAACAGTCCTATACCCCTAAACGTTACCATCCTTCACGAAAACTCTTCAATGAACTCTCATGGTGGAGTTTCTTTGTTTATTCACAAGTCAATCCAATACCATATACCATGAAACTTAAGATAAGACTAATATCAACATATATACCCCGAAACAAAAGTTACAATACACCAAATCTATGAAATAAGTTTGGAAACCCCAATGACCATTCCATAATCACAGGTGATTTCAACAGCTGGCATAGCAGTTGGGGTTCTCCTGCTAATAGCACAAGAGGTAACATCCTCTTTAGATAAACTACCCTATCAAACCTTATCATTTTGAACGATGGTTCAGCCACCCATTTCTCAACACATAGCACTCTGACACACTCTGACAAAGACCAAAATTCAAATTAGACTCAGTCAAATGGACTTTATTCAGTTTTCTTATGGAAAAATTCCATAATGATAGACCAATCAGTGCAAACGTTAACAAAGACACCGCAACATTATTAAAATTATTACAAAGCGCTAACATCGCTATACCTCAGACAAACCCAAACAGCACAATCAAACATACACTACCCTGGTGGAACAAAACACATGAACAATTGAAAAAGAATCAGAACAAAGCTTGATCCCAACTCAAGCGACAGATTAATACCGAAAACATTATCAATATCAATAGCGAAAGCCTTATTAAGGCGTGAACTTAAACAAGCCAAACGTATGTCAATACATACGTTCACATCAGAAATAAATTCAAAATCGTCTCCTTCAAAAATATGGGCTAACATTAATACCTTCTGTGGTCGAATGCTTCGCCATGAAATCCATTGCTTCGCATCACCCGCAGATCGCAACCAAAATATCACAATATCACTCTCACTTTATAGAACTGTCTTGCCGTTGCGTTACACATACATGCTTAAGTCTACATTTACAATCACATGAGTGTGGCGTTGCCAGCTAGTTAGGTTAACATACTGCACGTTTCCAGAAAGGTATATCTTAGTAACTACTTACGAACTACTTACATCCTCCTTACATACTACAATCCTGAGAACAAGGATCACCTGATACTTCCGACTTTATGTTTTTCTTTTCTTTCTATCTATTAAAATATATGAACGCTTCCTGGAATTTTCAGCTAACTCCGCACTGCTTACTGTTTCATCTTCATCTGTCTCGTTTACGTCTGCATCTTTATCTGAATCTTTTGCGTTTTCATCCGAATCTGTATCTTGTTGTGTCTCGTAAAAGTCTTGACTTTCTTTCGATTCTTCAGTTCCTAATTCCTTAATTGTGTCTTCGTTTTCGCTGTTTATTCCATTATCAGGGCTCTTACCCTGGAACCAAAACTTAATATTTTGTGAAGCCCAGATACCTTTGTAAGGGACTTGTGTCTGTTGAAAACCCTCCACGTCTTCTAAGAAGTACCTGTCGTTTTCTAAAACTTTCGTAATCCGGTATGGATTGCAATCACAATTTTTTACAACCACATAATGTCCACTTTTGTATTTGACCGTTTTTCTACCTTTTCGGAATTAATTTTCTCGCAACTGCTAAATTGCAATCACAATTTTTTACAACCACATAATGTCCACTTTTGTATTTGACCGTTTTTCTACCTTTTCGAATTAACATAGTTCTCGTTTTACACCTGCGCTCTTTGTTGATTCTTCTGTGCATCCTCTCTAATATTGCTGTCTACAATTTTCCCTTTTTGGTTTACTACAAATAACATAACGCTCGGGTGTTCGTTGATCATTCTGTGTTTTGTATTATTTGGAGTAAATTCAACTGTCTCTATGACTCTGTCACATCTTAAATTATTATCGGCATCGGTAAGTTTTGCTATCATCGGGCCTAAGTTTCGATTCAGCCTCTCTACCTGACCGTTTGCTTGTGGTGAGCCGGTAGCTAATTTTATGTGTTGGAAGTTGTTGTCCTCGGGAAATTGTGCAAAGTCATTTGATCTAATCTTCTGTCCGATACTATATATTTTGGTCTGCTATAGTAACAAAAATACTCCTGTAATGCCACCATTACTTCTTTTGTTGCTGTAGTTTTGACGGGGTATAATTTCACAAATTTTGTTGCCGCATCTATTACCACTAATGAATGTGTTTTGGCTGTAGTTTTATCTATTGGACCGTAATGATCTATATGGATTGTTTCAAAAGGTTTGTCTGATTTCGGAATATTGTGCAGGCATCCTTCCACTTTCCCACTTTTTGCCGAAAAGGCTATACATTTCAAGCAATTTCTAATGTGCTCTTCTACTTTTGTCCTAATATTTGGGAACCAATAACTTTTACCTATCAATTCTATGACTTTGTTGATGCCCACATGGCCCATTTCGTCGTGGTACTTATACAACACGTGCGATTCCATTGCCGCAGGAACATAATACAATAACTTTTGTTCTCTAACTTCTTAAATAGGACTCCATTCCTCATTTCATAATATTTGTGTTCTCTGCCCTGCAATTCTTTTTTCAACATTGTTATTCTCGGATCCTTATTAAATAACTAAATTTTCCTCGAATGTATTTGTCTTCATTACCATAATGCTCAAACTTTTACTTAACGCGTCTACATGCTGCATGCGTTTTCCTGCTCTGTGTTCGACTACATAATCAAAATTTTGCATTTCGAGGGCCCACCTGGCAATTCTTGGGATTAATTCCTTTTGCAGTCTGTAATGATTTAAAATTGTCTTCCATGTAAGTAAACTCTAAATCTTCTCATGGTATAAATTATCGCTAGTGTCTCCAATTCGAAGCTATGGAATTTCGATTCTGACTCTGTCGTTCTTTTTGAAAAATAAAACACTGGATGCCATCTTTTTTTTTCTGAACTAGGACTGCTCCGAACCCAAAAGCACAAGCATCGCAATGTAGTTCCGTTTCCGCTGTTGAATCAAATATGGCTAGGACCGGTGACTCTAAAAGTTTTCTCTTCAATGTTTCAAATGACTGTAGTTCATGTTCTCCGAAATTAAATTTTCTGTCTTTTTTAGTCAAGTTGTATAATGGTTTCGCAATTATCGAAAAGTCTTCGATGAAACGTCTTAAATATGAGCATAACACCATGGTCTGTTTTATTATCGGTAGCAATCGTAGTGTCATTCTAGTATATGATGACCTTTCCTTGTTGCACTACATCTGCAAAAATCTTATTAATAAACAACTGAAAGACATGAGGAGCATTTTTCAACCCGAACGGTAATCTTGTAAACTCAAATTGTCCAAATGACGTGTACTTCATGCTTTCCTCGCGCATATGCACATGAAAATAAGCGTTTTTAAGATCTAATTTTGTAAACCATTTTTTGTTATTTAATCTTTTAAGTAAATCGTCGATTAAAGGAATCGGGTAATTATGTTTTGCTGTATTCTTATTTAGCTTCCTGAAATCTATACATAATCTTAACTCACCAGTCTTTTTCCGAACTAAAACAATACGTGAAGTAAATTCAGTCTCGCTCACTCAGATGATGCCTTTCTCTAATAACTCATCTAATATTTTCTGAACTTCTTGCTTTTCGCTGTAAGTCAATCTACCCGGTGGACAGTAGAATGGTTTCTCATTTTCTAACACGAGTTTCATTTCGGCCTTTTGATGGCCGTCGTGCTTCATACAAAATAAAAATACTTTTTATTTCACATTTTCCTCCTACGCGTTTCGGTGCATTTCTCAGGGAGCCTGCATTTTATTTTTTCCATTAAACACAAATAAACATTAACATAACATTTCATACATATAGTACATTCATTTCACCGATTTGTTAGTCTAGTTCTGAGTGATTTGGGCTAATATCGATAAACATAATCTGACTCTCAAAATTTTCTGATTCGGTATTGTAGTGAGTATATATATGTAATCCCAAAAGTCCAATATTAATTACAACGTATGCATATATGACATACAAACGTTTGGCTGCATTAACATTGTCGCCAGCCAAACATATAAAGACAAATGGTCACGCGTAACGTGATCCCCTTTTGCATGCAGCGCACTCAAAAGTGCTAAGCCAACATATTTATATTTACTTGAAGCCACTCACAGTGGCCAAGACCAAAACACATATACACTCACACTCTCACAAAAGATAATCATAAAACCAAGGCATAAGCTAAGCAACTGCAGAGAACATTTAAAGCATTTTAAGCGTGCGGACGTTATGCTTATGCCGGCGTCCCGCTGCCCATTTTATATTCCAATAAAGTCAAAGCATCAAAAATATAAACTGCATTGTTCTTACTGGAGTGTAGTCGGGAATTAAGATCATCTTATTCGGAAACGATATTCTTGTTATTACAGTATCTTCATCCTTTTCCTCACTTTCTAATTCAATTTGATTTCCATTCGGACTATTATTTTCCTCTGTTAAACTAGTAGTAGTCATCTCTGAATCTACGTTTCCCCATATTACTTTACCATTTGTTTTGGATAGGAAATCTCTTCCTAAAATGCAAGGATATCCCATAGACTCATCATTAACCACCATCATTTCGATCTCAACATTATAAAGATTTTGGGGATTTCTAACATAACATAATAATTTTCCTTTTATTTTAATTTGTCTTATTCAGACCATTATCACTTAATTCAGTATCTGCTGGAATGAACTTCGCCTGCACTAAGCTGATGGGGTTTCCAGAGTCTATGAGGCATTCTGCGGAATTTTATCTATCAGTATTAATATACCCTGTTCCCATTGAAAATGGGAAAAGGGGGATCATGAAGTCGTGCGAATGTATGTAACAGGGAGAAGGAAAATTTTCCGACCCCATAAAGTATATATATTCTTGATCAGCATGAACAGCCGAGTCGATATAGCCATGTCCGTCTGTCCGTCTGTCCGACTGTCCGTCTGTCCGTCTGTCCGTCTGTCCGTCTGTCCGTCCGTCCGTCTGTCCGTCTGTCTGTCTGTATGAACGCGTCGATCTCAGAGACTATAAGAGATAGAGCCACAAACTTTTTTGCAAGAAGGTAGATTTATGCTGTACGCAGATCAAGTTTGTTTTAGATTTGAAAAATTCCACCCATTCCCCCTTTTATCCCCAAAAAACCTAGACCTCTTCTACAAATCCTAGACCTAAATAGCCGTCAGATCCACAATTTCAAGTTAGAGCCTCGTGGTTTAGTATACATCAAGCCAGGCCCAATATCTATCTATTCTGAAAAGTACAACCAGATCGGACAAAAAACACCGGAGTTATAAGCGAAACAGTTGAGCTGATAAGAGCACCCCCACCCCCCAGTTTATGGTCAGGACTAGAAAAATGTGTTGCCTACATTTAGGTTCAAAATAACAAAATAAATGAAAACATATGAACAGGGTATTTTGTGGTCGGGAATCTCGACTGCAGCGCCCTTACTTGTTTTTTAAAGCAAAGTTTGTCCGGAATCCCGTCGATTATTTGCTCGATCAACTCTTCCTCATCCAGGCCCAGACCAGCACACAGCGATATTTTTTCATTGTAATATTTGGCAAACTCTTCTTTGGGCTGCCACTGCCGAGCTGAACATTTTTGCTCCAGCTTGCTTCCTTTTGCCCCAAACGCTATCAGGAATCCGCGCATGAGCTCATCCATCGACGCAACGGCAGAATTTCCACGCGCAAGCAGTCACTGCTGCGCTCTGCCAGCCATTGCAAAAACTGCGCGCACAAAATTCTCGCCCAATCCATAGGCTGCATTATCATTTAACAGCTGAGTGCTCCAGAAATCCACATCATCTGTCCCGTCGTATTCGGACAAGTAGCTGCATATGACCTTGAATGTGGCCACTGGTTTAGGCGATTCTATCGGGAGGGTAGATTTTTCCATCCGTTGCAGCTCAATCTCTCTCTTAAGCACGGCGTTCTCTCTAATCAGCAACTCTAGATCTCTCAGCAATAGCTCCATCTCTTTCTCGTTCCTCTCACCTTTCCCGTCCATGCTGGAATTCTCATCTGCAGTTGTCTTATTTTCAGCTACACTTTTTTTTTCTCCTGTTTTGTTCATACTTGTCTTTTTGTCCGCTGTTGACTTTTTGATGGCTCCTTTGCCTACTGGAGTAACGGCTTGTTGCTGCATTTTTTTTTTGTTCTGCAGTTACAGTTATTTTCAGTGCGCTTCCCTTTGCTTTTTGATCTGCCTTTCCATTTTCGTCAAACTGTAATTTTGAATCGATCTGTAATTTATGCTTATCTTCTTGGTCACTCGGTAATTCTTTTTAAAATTTCTCATTATTTTTATACAGACCTGTCATAGTCTTAACTTCTTAATAACACTGCAAAATTTTCATGGCCGTGGTTGCCGATTCCTTGTTGTTGGGCCATTCTCAGCGTCTCCTCTGGTACGTTTGCCAGACGTCTTAAGATTTGGCTCCGGTATCCCGTGGTGTACAGGTCAAGGAAATCACACAATCTCTTTAGTTCCATCGTCGGCCATTTATCCATAATGCGAGTGGGAGATTTGGATAGTTAATTGTACGAAAAAAAATTAGCTTGATCCAATTTCTGAGATTGTAGGGTGTCTCACACTTTATTGATATGCTGTCGGCTGGTCAGCCAGCATAGAACTGACTTGCCGTTGCGTTACACATACATGCTTAAGTCTACATTTACAATCACATGAGTGTGGCGTTGCCAGCTAGTTAGTTTAATATATTGCACGTTTCCTGAAAGGTATGTCTTAGTAACTACTTACGAACTACTTACATCCTCCTTACATAATACAAAAGCCACATTTCCCAACAATTCAAATTAAGTAATATCATCCCCATCCTCAAACCCAAAAGTACACAAGCAGCACTAAACTCATATCGCCCCATATCATTGAACCCATGTATATATAAGGTCCTTGATAAAATAATAGCAAGCCGACTATGGTGGCTTGCTAACTACAGCAAGTTTAGCGATCAGTAGCTGACTGTCTAACTTTATTCGACTACCTCAGCATTATCAACTAGGAACCACCTTTCAGACATAAGTCTCGACTTTGAAAAAGCATACGATAAAAGGAGGAGGAGGAGCACACGCTATTATAGACGAACGAATTTGAACAAATGGAAACATGGGCCTTATGTGATAAACTATGTTAAAAACTTTTTCTCAAATAGGAAAATAAACGTTCAAGTAAACAACTACCTCTGTGAAACCAAACCACTATACAACGGAATCCCTCAAGGATCCCCTATATTAGTAATCCTCTTTCTTATTGCTAACAACAAAATGTGCCAGACCCTATTAATACATAGAAATTACAACTTTTTCGCATGCGCAAACACTTTACATAGTTAAAAAAATCTCAAAAAAATCATTCACGTTACTGATATTCTCAATTGGTGTGAATACTCAGCAGCCAAACTTTCGATTCCGAAGTGTAACCACCTACTCATTTGCCGAAATCTGAAATGTAATTTACAAATCAGTTCTCACAACTTCATGCTTAACCAGACCAATGCTTTAAAAATTCTAGGTATTACTATTACAAAAAATTATAGATGGAAAAAACACATAGAAAATCTCACAACGCAGCTGAACAGCAGAATAAACATTATTAAATGGCGTACAACTGCGACACTAAAACTAAAACCTACACAATAAAGTCCCTAATAATGTCTAAATAGACTACTGTTTGCCCTTCTATGGGAACTGCCCAAAATCTTATTTATAAAAACTTAAAATATCGTACCACACAGCCCTAAGGCTTGCTTTCGGAGCTGTCCGCACAACCCCAACAACAATCTTTTATTTGAAGCCGACCTAATGCTAATTGAAACTAGGATTCAATTAACCTCCAAAGCTCTGCAAATCAATTATGCTCTCAACGAACACCCTCAATCGTAACATAACAAAAATTCAAAAAGCTTATCATAAAGAAAAAATTCCTGCTGCCAAGCAAGCACACAATATTCCACTGGTATACAAAAACAATTACAACATAGCGGATGTACAAAATCATATCAACACTCAGTTTAAGTCCTACAAGGAATCTCTTTGTCAAAACGCATCCCGGCACTACAAAACAATCAACACGAATAAACTCTCGATAAAAGACTTTAACCCAACAAACCAGGACTATGTAAGCAGAAAAGACACAATTAAATTCTTCAGACTCCGCCTCGGACACTCTAACCTTACCCACTCCTTTGTGATAAACCAAGAACCTCCTCCAATTCGTAATTCTTGCAACACCAACGAACCAATAATTCACATAATATCAGAATGCCCACTATTAGGTTAGGTTAAATAGACTGCTCGGCAGAGGCCGAGTTCACCTAGAGACCTTTTGGCCCATTGTGATGCCTAGTGTAATAAAAAGAAGATCGTTTCCGAATAAGATGATCTTAATTTCCGACTCCTCTCCAGTAAGAACAATGCAGTTTACATGCAATCACTAAAGAGTGTATTTTTTGTCAGTAATTGACTTTTGTCTTTGATTTGGGTATTAATGAACGTCTTTATTATATTTTGTAAGTCTGGTTTGATAAGTATAATTCATGTCTGTATACTTACATAGTGAAAAGTCGGGTATTTGGATAACCAAGTATGATAATTTAGATGGTTCGCGATTACCTGGGTGGCTTCCTTTAGAATTTTACTAGTATTACGGTACTGACAGGAATTTATTTGTTTTGAGCATTGCATTAATTTTTTTTATTTTATTATTATTATTTGTTCTTTTGGTCACCATTGTTAAAGTTTGCACACTGGTATCTTTTTAAATACTTTTGCCCAAATTAAATATATATATATAAGCGAAACAGATTTAAAATCTGACGCTGGGTGCAATTTATAATTCTCGAATGACATGTATCCCGGTTTCTGTAAATCCTATGGAACTGAACCAATTCGAGCTATCCATTAAAGATGCAATCATCAACTGTAATGTGCGAAAACACTCGTTTTCCCAGTTTGAGCAAACACTTATGTGTGACAAGTTTTTGTGTCACTAATGACATTATTTTGGGAGGGGGTACTGGCTATTGACGGTCAGATTCTGCGCAAACTCTCTATTTAAAACATTTTGAGGAATCCACAAAAAGAGCCAGGTCTTCTAGGGGCACATTTGCCAGACTGCTCACGTCTTCAAAGAATGGTTTGCCCAGATGCTGGGTGCGTTACCTAAGAAGTGCAGGGCAGTCGCATAGAAGGTGAAGGTGATATCCTCCTCGTTGCCACAGCTACGGCAGAAGTCATGGTGGGGCATGCGCATCCTGGTGGCCATTTGACCGATGGTGCAGTGCCCCGTTATGACTCCTACCATAGTTCTCATCGTGATCTTGCTAAAGTGTAGGAGTTGGGAAGTTCTTTTAGGTGAGTTTATTGGCCAGAGTAATCGGGAGATGTGACAACAGGGTGCGAGGTCGCTCTGCCCTATTTCTGGCCCTCCACTTCAATTCCGTCATGAGTGTCTTTGAATGTCCGTTACCGCTTGCGTCGCTGGCAGCGCTGAGCCGTTCCTAGCGCACTCGTCTGCTTCCTCGTTGCCCGGTATGCCTGCGTGACCAGGTGTTTCATCCAAGGTGTATATCAATTTAGCCGCCTGCCAGATAGCATAAAACTCTGCCTGGAAAACGCTACACCAGTTTGGTAGACGGAATGAGAGCTGTGTCGCAAGTTTTTCGGAGAAGATTCCTGCTCCTGTGCCTTCTTCCGTTTTTGAATTCTTCTTTTAAATGGATAGCTCGTTCTCCCTGATGGATGGTAGTGTCTTGCTTCCATTCCTCTCTCTCCGGGAACCGTGTTCCAAAGTTGTCGTTCCATTTCTGAACTGGTATGCAGTAGTCACTTCCCTTTGCCTCTGCACTTATTCCTACTTCCTGTAGGATACTGCTGTGGCCTAAAGTAGATGTTTTAAGAAGTTTCCGTTCCCGGAGTCTTGCTGCGCTTCTCGAAGCTTCATACTTCAGATAAGTGTCTATTGGTTCCAGGTTCAGAATTACATCCAGGGCCGCCTAGGGGGTGGATCGCAGGGATCCTGTAATGCCCAGGCAAGCTGCTCTTTGTACCTTATGGAGGTTGTTTAGGTGGGATTTGGTGTTGGCCGCCTTCCACCATACCAGCGCTCCATAGGTAAGGATAGGTCAGACGACCGCTGTGTAGAACCAATGAATGATATAAGGTTGCAGTCCCCACTTCCTACCAAAGGTTTTTTTGCAGGGATAGTACACGCCTAATGCCTTCTTTATTCTTTCCTCAGAGTTTCTCTTCCCAGAGAGTTTTGAGTCATTCCAAAGAATGACGCCCACATACTTCGCTTCGTTGAGCCGATGGAGCTGCGTTCCCCCAATGGATGGCAGTGTGAACTCAGGGATCTTGTATCTCCTTGTGAACAGCACCAGTTGGGTCTTCTGTGGGTCAACGCTTAGACCGTTCTGGTGTACCCATCTTAGGGTTCTAGCAAGAGCAGATTCCAATAGCTCACTGATTTTGGGTAAGAATTTACCCGTTACCATAAGAACCAGGTCATCAGCATATGCTGTCACCCTGCGTCCGTTAGACTTCAAGGTAAGAAGAAGTTTGTTGAAAACCAGGTTCCAACGAGCCGGGAATACGACTCCCCCTGCGGTGTGCCTCTCGTTGTTCTTCTTACGTTGCCTGCACAGAGAGTGGAGTTGATCACTCGGCTGCTAAGCATGTTCCTTAGCCAGTGAGTAATCATCGTGTGTGAGCCGATATTAGCAAGAGCTGCCGTAATCGACTCGGACCTGACGTTGTTGAAAGCTCGCTCGATGTCGAGGAAGGCCGCCAACGCAAACTCTTTCTGATTCAGCGATTCCTCAATGCTCCCTACCACTTCATGTGGTGCGGTGTCAACAGATCTACACTTAAGGTAGGCGTGCTGCGCACCGCTGAACATTCATGGTGTGAGCTTGCTTCTCAGGTGGAGGCCCAGGAGTCTTACCATCGTTTTCAGAACAAATGATGATAGACTGATGGGTCTGTAGTCTTTCGGAAGTTGTGGTTTATCTTCCCTGCCTTGGGGATGAAGACCACTATCACTTCTCGTCAGCTTTCTGGGATGTACCTCGTGAGGAGACAACCCTTGAAAATATTGATCAGCCATGGCAGTAGATTCCAGATCGATACTTGCAACATGACTGGTCGGATGTCATCCGGTCCAGCTGATTTAAAGGGTTGTAATGACTTGATAGCCCAGATTATCTTTTCTTCAATTATGATTTCGTTAATCATCGTCTTGTCTATTTCCCCAAGTGCCTCGCTGATTTGTAGCTCAGTTGACCCGACCTCTGTTTCAGCATCTAGGCAACCTGGAAAATGTGTGTTCACGAGCAGTTCCAGAGACTCTTGGCTGTTTTTTTTGCATACGTTCAGTCCGGGTTACGTAGTAACTCCGGGTTGGATGGATCTTTAGCCAGCACACGTCGAAATCTGGACGCTTCACTGGTGCAGGCAATATCCTCGCAAAATTTGCCCAAGTGTCTCTTCTTGCCTTATTTATTTATTAATCGTCGACAAAAAAAGCTGTCAACAAATTTGATATCACGTTATAAAAAAGGCTTATCAACTAGGATGCCTAACAAAGATAGCCTAACAAAATTACAAAATAAACTAATAGCGACTCCGACTCGGTGGGGGAATTTTATTTGATTTTAATTTTATTTGAGCTAACAAAAACATGTAAAAATTAAGCGTGAAGAGGGAATAAAAAAAAAATCAAATTAAAAAAGAATTAAAAAGTTAAAATAAGAAGAAAAGAAAAAAAAAAAAAAACTTAACCTCTACTTATGTATGAACAAGAAACAAAAGAAAACAAAAATAATAAATTAATAAATATATGTATACATAAAAAAAGGGAAACTTAAAATATACACAGGAACAGTGAAAAAAAAAAAAAAAAAATTAAAAAATGTAATGATATAAAATAATAAATAGCCGAAAAGTCTCTGACCCGGTGGGGGATGATTTATTAGCCAGTCCGGCAAGCTATGCCCCTATTCACAGCTGGGTGCGGTCAGAGACTTTCCCGGAGATAGGTGTAAAGGGACGTTTTTAGTGAGAAGAGAGAGAGAGATCTGTTGAGAGCAAGTGATAAAGATCATTATAGTTTTGACAAAAGACCCGAAAATGATTGTGTTGGGCATAATCAGTTGTGCATCTAGACAAGATTAAAGGTAAATAGTTTTTAGTCGGTCTAGAAGGAACAGAAAAGTTAAGACGACATAAAAGTTCAGAAGAATCTACATCACCGATAATTAGCTTATGCAGAAAAGAAACACCTAAGACTGTCCTACGGTTAGCTAGCGAGGGTAGGTCAATAAGCAAGAGTCTGCTGGAGTATGATGGTAAACGAAGATTGGGGTCCCAATTTAAGCCTCGAAGGGCAAAAAGAAAGAATTGCTTCTGGACTGACTCAGTACGATCAATAACGGGAATTTGGGCCTTGCACAGTGGCGCCATCTGTCGGCGAAAAAGTGCAAAGCTTTAGGGCGCCATCTGTCGGCGAAGCCGTAAAGCTTTTGTGACGCCACCTATTGCACAGAACGCAC
>JAWNNM010003637.1:0-116009 GCA_035044965.1 Lordiphosa andalusiaca | reverse complement strand
AACCATTCATTCAACTAGCGAGTTTCGCCAACGACCATACCACGCTGAATACATCGGTTCTCGTCCGATCACCGAAATTAAGCAGCGTCGGGCGCGGTTAGTACTTAGATGGGGGACCGCTTGGGAACACCGCGTGTTGTTGGCATCCCAGAAAATTAACTTTTTGCACTTCTTTTCACCAGCTGTAACTTATTTTTATTTGTTGACTAGTTCTTGTAGTACACAAAATGAATCCAAATACTTTTGAGCTGTTTTCTTCTCTTATAAAATTTATTTTCCAATTTTGAAATAGTGTTGGACTCGTTCCTTAAACAATGTTGGCTCATTTTGGGACTGCTTACATCGTAGGTACTCTTCGAGTTTTTATGATAATATCAAAAGGAAGCTTAACATATTATTGCTTAAGCTTTAAAATTAAGAAACAATCTACTTTTAGATGTAAGAATGGCAAAGCTGTTTACTAAAAATAGCTTTCAACTGTACATAACCATTCATTCAACTTGCTAGTTTCGCCAACGACCATACCACGCTGAATACATCGGTTCTCGTCCGATCACCGAAATTAAGCAGCGTCGGGCGCGGTTAGTACTTAGATGGGGGACCGCTTGGGAACACCGCGTGTTGTTGGCATCCCAGAAAATTAACTTTTTGCACTTCTTTTCACCAGCTGTAACTTATTTTTATTTGTTGACTAGTTCTTGTAGTACACAAAATGAATCCAAATACTTTTGAGCTGTTTTCTTCTCTTATAAAATTTATTTTCCAATTTTGAAATAGTGTTGGACTCGTTCCTTAAACAATGTTGGCTCATTTTGGGACTGCTTACATCGTAGGTACTCTTCGAGTTTTTATGATAATATCAAAAGGAAGCTTAACATATTATTGCTTAAGCTTTAAAATTAAGAAACAATCTACTTTAAGATGTAAGAATGGCAAAGCTGTTTACTAAAAATAGCTTTCAACTGTACATAACCATTCATTCAACTTGCGAGTTTCGCCAACGACCATACCACGCTGAATACATCGGTTCTCGTCCGATCACCGAAATTAAGCAGCGTCGGGCGCGGTTAGTACTTAGATGGGGGACCGCTTGGGAACACCGCGTGTTGTTGGCATCCCAGAAAATTAACTTTTTGCACTTCTTTTCACCAGCTGTAACTTATTTTTTTTTTGACTAGTTCTTGTAGTACATAAAATGAATCCAAATACTTTTGAGCTGTTATATTTCGCTCTTAAATTTTATTTTCCAATTTTGAAACATTGTTGGACTCGTTCCTTAAACAATGTTGGCTTATTTTGGGACTGCTTTCATCGTAGGTACTCTTCGAGTTTTTCTGATAGTTTCAAAATGAAGCTTAACATATTATTGCTTAAGCTTTAAAATTAAGAAACAATCTACTTTAAGATGTAAGAATGGCAAAGCTGTTTACTAAAAATAGCTTTCAACTGTACATAACCATTCATTCAACTAGCGAGTTTCGCCAACGACCATACCACGCTGAATACATCGGTTCTCGTCCGATCACCGAAATTAAGCAGCGTCGGGCGCGGTTAGTACTTAGATGGGGGACCGCTTGGGAACACCGCGTGTTGTTGGCATCCCAGAAAATTAACTTTTTGCACTTCTTTTCACCAGCTGTAACTTATTTTTATTTGTTGACTAGTTCTTGTAGTACACAAAATGAATCCAAATACTTTTGAGCTGTTTTCTTCGCTCTATAAAATTTATTTTCCAATTTTGAAATAGTGTTGGACTCGTTCCTTAAACAATGTTGGCTTATTTTGGGACTGCTTTCATCGTAGGTACTCTTCGAGTTTTTCTGATAGTTTCAAAATGAAGCTTAACATATTATTGCTTAAGCTTTAAAATTAAGAAACAATCTACTTTTAGATGTAAGAATGGCAAAGCTGTTTACTAAAAATAGCTTTCAACTGTACATAACCATTCATTCAACTAGCGAGTTTCGCCAACGACCATACCACGCTGAATACATCGGTTCTCGTCCGATCACCGAAATTAAGCAGCGTCGGGCGCGGTTAGTACTTAGATGGGGGACCGCTTGGGAACACCGCGTGTTGTTGGCATCCCAGAAAATTAACTTTTTGCACTTCTTTTCACCAGCTGTAACTTATTTTTTTTTTGACTAGTTCTTGTAGTACATAAAATGAATCCAAATACTTTTGAGCTGTTATATTTCGCTCTTAAATTTTATTTTCCAATTTTGAAACATTGTTGGACTCGTTCCTTAAACAATGTTGGCTTATTTTGGGACTGCTTTCATCGTAGGTACTCTTCGAGTTTTTCTGATAGTTTCAAAATGAAGCTTAACATATTATTGCTTAAGCTTTAAAATTAAGAAACAATCTACTTTTAGATGTAAGAATGGCAAAGCTGTTTACTAAAAATAGCTTTCAACTGTACATAACCATTCATTCAACTAGCGAGTTTCGCCAACGACCATACCACGCTGAATACATCGGTTCTCGTCCGATCACCGAAATTAAGCAGCGTCGGGCGCGGTTAGTACTTAGATGGGGGACCGCTTGGGAACACCGCGTGTTGTTGGCATCCCAGAAAATTAACTTTTTGCACTTCTTTTCACCAGCTGTAACTTATTTTTATTTGTTGACTAGTTCTTGTAGTACACAAAATGAATCCAAATACTTTTGAGCTGTTTTCTTCTCTTATAAAATTTATTTTCCAATTTTGAAATAGTGTTGGACTCGTTCCTTAAACAATGTTGGCTCATTTTGGGACTGCTTACATCGTAGGTACTCTTCGAGTTTTTATGATAATATCAAAAGGAAGCTTAACATATTATTGCTTAAGCTTTAAAATTAAGAAACAATCTACTTTTAGATGTAAGAATGGCAAAGCTGTTTACTAAAAATAGCTTTCAACTGTACATAACCATTCATTCAACTAGCGAGTTTCGCCAACGACCATACCACGCTGAATACATCGGTTCTCGTCCGATCACCGAAATTAAGCAGCGTCGGGCGCGGTTAGTACTTAGATGGGGGACCGCTTGGGAACACCGCGTGTTGTTGGCATCCCAGAAAATTAACTTTTTGCACTTCTTTTCACCAGCTGTAACTTATTTTTATTTGTTGACTAGTTCTTGTAGTACACAAAATGAATCCAAATACTTTTGAGCTGTTTTCTTCTCTTATAAAATTTATTTTCCAATTTTGAAATAGTGTTGGACTCGTTCCTTAAACAATGTTGGCTCATTTTGGGACTGCTTACATCGTAGGTACTCTTCGAGTTTTTATGATAATATCAAAAGGAAGCTTAACATATTATTGCTTAAGCTTTAAAATTAAGAAACAATCTACTTTAAGATGTAAGAATGGCAAAGCTGTTTACTAAAAATAGCTTTCAACTGTACATAACCATTCATTCAACTTGCTAGTTTCGCCAACGACCATACCACGCTGAATACATCGGTTCTCGTCCGATCACCGAAATTAAGCAGCGTCGGGCGCGGTTAGTACTTAGATGGGGGACCGCTTGGGAACACCGCGTGTTGTTGGCATCCCAGAAAATTAACTTTTTGCACTTCTTTTCACCAGCTGTAACTTATTTTTATTTGTTGACTAGTTCTTGTAGTACACAAAATGAATCCAAATACTTTTGAGCTGTTTTCTTCTCTTATAAAATTTATTTTCCAATTTTGAAATATTGTTGGACTCGTTCCTTAAACAATGTTGGCTTATTTTGGGACTGCTTTCATCGTAGGTACTCTTCGAGTTTTTCTGATAGTTTCAAAATGAAGCTTAACATATTATTGCTTAAGCTTTAAAATTAAGAAACAATCTACTTTAAGATGTAAGAATGGCAAAGCTGTTTACTAAAAATAGCTTTCAACTGTACATAACCATTCATTCAACTTGCTAGTTTCGCCAACGACCATACCACGCTGAATACATCGGTTCTCGTCCGATCACCGAAATTAAGCAGCGTCGGGCGCGGTTAGTACTTAGATGGGGGACCGCTTGGGAACACCGCGTGTTGTTGGCATCCCAGAAAATTAACTTTTTGCACTTCTTTTCACCAGCTGTAACTTATTTTTATTTGTTGACTAGTTCTTGTAGTACACAAAATGAATCCAAATACTTTTGAGCTGTTTTCTTCTCTTATAAAATTTATTTTCCAATTTTGAAATAGTGTTGGACTCGTTCCTTAAACAATGTTGGCTCATTTTGGGACTGCTTACATCGTAGGTACTCTTCGAGTTTTTATGATAATATCAAAAGGAAGCTTAACATATTATTGCTTAAGCTTTAAAATTAAGAAACAATCTACTTTTAGATGTAAGAATGGCAAAGCTGTTTACTAAAAATAGCTTTCAACTGTACATAACCATTCATTCAACTAGCGAGTTTCGCCAACGACCATACCACGCTGAATACATCGGTTCTCGTCCGATCACCGAAATTAAGCAGCGTCGGGCGCGGTTAGTACTTAGATGGGGGACCGCTTGGGAACACCGCGTGTTGTTGGCATCCCAGAAAATTAACTTTTTGCACTTCTTTTCACCAGCTGTAACTTATTTTTTTTTTTGACTAGTTCTTGTAGTACATAAAATGAATCCAAATACTTTTGAGCTGTTATATTTCGCTCTTAAATTTTATTTTCCAATTTTGAAACATTGTTGGACTCGTTCCTTAAACAATGTTGGCTTATTTTGGGACTGCTTTCATCGTAGGTACTCTTCGAGTTTTTCTGATAGTTTCAAAATGAAGCTTAACATATTATTGCTTAAGCTTTAAAATTAAGAAACAATCTACTTTAAGATGTAAGAATGGCAAAGCTGTTTACTAAAAATAGCTTTCAACTGTACATAACCATTCATTCAACTAGCGAGTTTCGCCAACGACCATACCACGCTGAATACATCGGTTCTCGTCCGATCACCGAAATTAAGCAGCGTCGGGCGCGGTTAGTACTTAGATGGGGGACCGCTTGGGAACACCGCGTGTTGTTGGCATCCCAGAAAATTAACTTTTTGCACTTCTTTTCACCAGCTGTAACTTATTTTTATTTGTTGACTAGTTCTTGTAGTACATAAAATGAATCCAAATACTTTTGAGCTGTTTTCTTCTCTTATAAAATTTATTTTCCAATTTTGAAATAGTGTTGGACTCGTTCCTTAAACAATGTTGGCTTATTTTGGGACTGCTTTCATCGTAGGTACTCTTCGAGTTTTTCTGATAGTTTCAAAATGAAGCTTAACATATTATTGCTTAAGCTTTAAAATTAAGAAACAATCTACTTTTAGATGTAAGAATGGCAAAGCTGTTTACTAAAAATAGCTTTCAACTGTACATAACCATTCATTCAACTAGCGAGTTTCGCCAACGACCATACCACGCTGAATACATCGGTTCTCGTCCGATCACCGAAATTAAGCAGCGTCGGGCGCGGTTAGTACTTAGATGGGGGACCGCTTGGGAACACCGCGTGTTGTTGGCATCCCAGAAAATTAACTTTTTGCACTTCTTTTCACCAGCTGTAACTTATTTTTTTTTTTGACTAGTTCTTGTAGTACATAAAATGAATCCAAATACTTTTGAGCTGTTATATTTCGCTCTTAAATTTTATTTTCCAATTTTGAAACATTGTTGGACTCGTTCCTTAAACAATGTTGGCTTATTTTGGGACTGCTTTCATCGTAGGTACTCTTCGAGTTTTTCTGATAGTTTCAAAATGAAGCTTAACATATTATTGCTTAAGCTTTAAAATTAAGAAACAATCTACTTTAAGATGTAAGAATGGCAAAGCTGTTTACTAAAAATAGCTTTCAACTGTACATAACCATTCATTCAACTAGCGAGTTTCGCCAACGACCATACCACGCTGAATACATCGGTTCTCGTCCGATCACCGAAATTAAGCAGCGTCGGGCGCGGTTAGTACTTAGATGGGGGACCGCTTGGGAACACCGCGTGTTGTTGGCATCCCAGAAAATTAACTTTTTGCACTTCTTTTCACCAGCTGTAACTTATTTTTATTTGTTGACTAGTTCTTGTAGTACACAAAATGAATCCAAATACTTTTGAGCTGTTTTCTTCTCTTATAAAATTTATTTTCCAATTTTGAAATAGTGTTGGACTCGTTCCTTAAACAATGTTGGCTCATTTTGGGACTGCTTACATCGTAGGTACTCTTCGAGTTTTTATGATAATATCAAAAGGAAGCTTAACATATTATTGCTTAAGCTTTAAAATTAAGAAACAATCTACTTTAAGATGTAAGAATGGCAAAGCTGTTTACTAAAAATAGCTTTCAACTGTACATAACCATTCATTCAACTTGCTAGTTTCGCCAACGACCATACCACGCTGAATACATCGGTTCTCGTCCGATCACCGAAATTAAGCAGCGTCGGGCGCGGTTAGTACTTAGATGGGGGACCGCTTGGGAACACCGCGTGTTGTTGGCATCCCAGAAAATTAACTTTTTGCACTCTTTTCACCAGCTGTAACTTATTTTTTTTTTGACTAGTTCTTGTAGACAAAAATGAATCCAAATACTTTTGAGCTGTTTTCCTCTTAAATTTATTTCCAATGAACATGTGTTGGACTCGTTCCTTAGAACAATGTTGGCTATTTTGGGACTGCTTTCATCGTAGGTACTCTTCGAGTTTTTATGATAGTTCAAAATGAAGCTTAACATATTATTGCTTAAGCTTTAAAATTAAGAAACAATCTACTTTAGATGTAAGAATGGCAAAGCTGTTTACTAAAAATAGCTTTCAACTGTACATAACCATTCATTCAACTTGCAGTTTCGCCAACGACCATACCACGCTGAATACATCGGTTCTCGTCCGATCACCGAAATTAAGCAGCGTCGGGCGCGGTTAGTACTTAGATGGGGGACCGCTTGGGAACACCGCGTGTTGTTGGCATCCCAGAAAATTAACTTTTTGCACTCTTTTCACCAGCTGTAACTTATTTTTATTGTTGACTAGTTCTTGTAGTACATAAAATGAATCCAAATACTTTTGAGCTGTTATATTCGCTTTAAAGTTTATTTTCCAATTTTGAAATAGTGTTGGACTCGTTCCTTAAACAATGTTGGCTATTTTGGGACTGCTTACATCGTAGGTACTCTTCGAGTTTTTCTGATATATCAAAATGAAGCTTAACATATTATTGCTTAAGCTTTAAAATTAAGAAACAATCTACTTTAGATGTAAGAATGGCAAAGCTGTTTACTAGAAGCTTTCACTGTACATAACCATTCATTCAACTGCAGTTTCGCCAACGACCATACCACGCTGAATACATCGGTTCTCGTCCGATCACCGAAATTAAGCAGCGTCGGGCGCGGTTAGTACTTAGATGGGGGACCGCTTGGGAACACCGCGTGTTGTTGGCATCCCAGAAAATTAACTTTTTGCACTTCTTTTCACCAGCTGTAACTTATTTTTTTTGTTGACTAGTTCTTGTAGTACACAAAATGAATCCAAATACTTTTGAGCTGTTTTCTTCTCTTATAAAATTTATTTTCCAATTTTGAAATAGTGTTGGACTCGTTCCTTAAACAATGTTGGCTCATTTTGGGACTGCTTACATCGTAGGTACTCTTCGAGTTTTTATGATAATATCAAAAGGAAGCTTAACATATTATTGCTTAAGCTTTAAAATTAAGAAACAATCTACTTTAAGATGTAAGAATGGCAAAGCTGTTTACTAAAAATAGCTTTCAACTGTACATAACCATTCATTCAACTAGCGAGTTTCGCCAACGACCATACCACGCTGAATACATCGGTTCTCGTCCGATCACCGAAATTAAGCAGCGTCGGGCGCGGTTAGTACTTAGATGGGGGACCGCTTGGGAACACCGCGTGTTGTTGGCATCCCAGAAAATTAACTTTTTGCACTTCTTTTCACCAGCTGTAACTTATTTTTTTTTTGACTAGTTCTTGTAGTACATAAAATGAATCCAAATACTTTTGAGCTGTTATATTTCGCTCTTAAATTTTATTTTCCAATTTTGAAACATTGTTGGACTCGTTCCTTAAACAATGTTGGCTTATTTTGGGACTGCTTTCATCGTAGGTACTCTTCGAGTTTTTCTGATAGTTTCAAAATGAAGCTTAACATATTATTGCTTAAGCTTTAAAATTAAGAAACAATCTACTTTAAGATGTAAGAATGGCAAAGCTGTTTACTAAAAATAGCTTTCAACTGTACATAACCATTCATTCAACTAGCGAGTTTCGCCAACGACCATACCACGCTGAATACATCGGTTCTCGTCCGATCACCGAAATTAAGCAGCGTCGGGCGCGGTTAGTACTTAGATGGGGGACCGCTTGGGAACACCGCGTGTTGTTGGCATCCCAGAAAATTAACTTTTTGCACTTCTTTTCACCAGCTGTAACTTATTTTTTTTTTGACTGTTGAGTCTAAAATGTTCTTTGGCTGCCCTACTTTTTGACTAGTTCTTGTAGTACCAAAATGAATCCAAATACTTTTGAGCTGTTATATTCGCTTTAAAATTTATTTCCAATTTTGAAATAGTGTTGGACTCGTTCCTTAAACAATGTTGGCTCATTTTGGGACTGCTTACATCGTAGGTACTCTTCGAGTTTTTCATGATAATATCAAAATGAAGCTTAACATATTATTGCTTAAGCTTTAAAATTAAGAAACAATCGACGTTTATAGATGTAAGAATGGCAAAGCTGTTTACTAAAAATAGCTTTCAATCTGTACATAACCATTCATTCAACTTGCTAGTTTCGCCAACGACCATACCACGCTGAATACATCGGTTCTCGTCCGATCACCGAAATTAAGCAGCGTCGGGCGCGGTTAGTACTTAGATGGGGGACCGCTTGGGAACACCGCGTGTTGTTGGCATCCCAGAAAATTAACTTTTTGCACTTCTTTTCACCAGCTGTAAGATGGCAGCTGTTTATAAAAATGCTTTCCTGACATACTTCTTAACTGCAGTTTCGCCAACGACTAATAGTTCTTGTAGTACAGCTAAAATGAATCCAAATACTTTTGAGCTGTTATATCTTCTGCTCTATAAAATTTATTTTCCAATTTTGAAATAGTGTTGGACTCGTTCCTTAAACAATGTTGGCTCATTTTGGGACTGCTTACATCGTAGGTACTCTTCGAGTTTTTATGATAATATCAAAAGGAAGCTTAACATATTATTGCTTAAGCTTTAAAATTAAGAAACAATCTACTTTTAGATGTAAGAATGGCAAAGCTGTTTACTAAAAATAGCTTTCAACTGTACATAACCATTCATTCAACTAGCGAGTTTCGCCAACGACCATACCACGCTGAATACATCGGTTCTCGTCCGATCACCGAAATTAAGCAGCGTCGGGCGCGGTTAGTACTTAGATGGGGGACCGCTTGGGAACACCGCGTGTTGTTGGCATCCCAGAAAATTAACTTTTTGCACTTCTTTTCACCAGCTGTAACTTATTTTTTTTGTTGACTAGTTCTTGTAGTACATAAAATGAATCCAAATACTTTTGAGCTGTTATATTTCGCTCTTAAATTTTATTTTCCAATTTTGAAACATTGTTGGACTCGTTCCTTAAACAATGTTGGCTTATTTTGGGACTGCTTACATCGTAGGTACTCTTCGAGTTTTTCTGATAGTTTCAAAATGAAGCTTAACATATTATTGCTTAAGCTTTAAAATTAAGAAACAATCTACTTTAAGATGTAAGAATGGCAAAGCTGTTTACTAAAAATAGCTTTCAACTGTACATAACCATTCATTCAACTAGCGAGTTTCGCCAACGACCATACCACGCTGAATACATCGGTTCTCGTCCGATCACCGAAATTAAGCAGCGTCGGGCGCGGTTAGTACTTAGATGGGGGACCGCTTGGGAACACCGCGTGTTGTTGGCATCCCAGAAAATTAACTTTTTGCACTTCTTTTCACCAGCTGTAACTTATTTTTTTTTTGACTAGTTCTTGTAGACAAAATGAATCCAAATACTTTTGAGCTGTTTTTTCCTTTAAAATTTTTTCCAATTTTGAAATAGTGTTGGACTCGTTCCTTAAACAATGTTGGCTATTTTGGGACTGCTTACATCGTAGGTACTCTTCGAGTTTTTATGATATTCAAAAGAAGCTTAACATATTATTGCTTAAGCTAATTAGACATCTACTTTAAGATGTAAGAATGGCAAAGCTGTTTACTAAAAATAGCTTTCAACTGTACATAACCATTCATTCAACTGCGAGTTTCGCCAACGACCATACCACGCTGAATACATCGGTTCTCGTCCGATCACCGAAATTAAGCAGCGTCGGGCGCGGTTAGTACTTAGATGGGGGACCGCTTGGGAACACCGCGTGTTGTTGGCATCCCAGAAAATTAACTTTTTGCACATCTTTTCACCAGCTGTAACTTATTTTTATTTTTGACTAGTTCTTGTAGTACATAAAATGAATCCAAATACTTTTGAGCTGTTATATTTCGCTCTTAAAGTTTATTTTCCAATTTTGAAACATTGTTGGACTCGTTCCTTAAACAATGTTGGCTATTTTGGGACTGCTTCATCGTAGGTACTCTTCGAGTTTTTCTGATAGCTTCAAAATGAAGCTTAACATATTATTGCTTAAGCTTTAAAATTAAGAAACAATCTACTTTAGATGTAAGAATGGCAAAGCTGTTTACTAAAAATAGCTTTCAACTGTACATAACCATTCATTCAACTTGCTAGTTTCGCCAACGACCATACCACGCTGAATACATCGGTTCTCGTCCGATCACCGAAATTAAGCAGCGTCGGGCGCGGTTATACTTTGGGGACCGCTTGGGAACACCGCGTGTTGTTGGCATCCCAGAAAATTAACTTTTTGCACTCTTTTCACCAGCTGTAACTTATTTTTTTTTTGACTAGTTCTTGTAGTACAAAAATGAATCCAAATACTTTTGAGCTGTTTTTTCCTTTAAATTTATTTCCAATTTTGAAATTGTTGGACTCGTTCCTTAAACAATGTTGGCTTATTTTGGGACTGCTTTCATCGTAGGTACTCTTCGAGTTTTTCTGATAGTTTCAAAATGAAGCTTAACATATTATTGCTTAAGCTTTAAAATTAAGAAACAATCTACTTTTAGATGTAAGAATGGCAAAGCTGTTTACTAAAAATAGCTTTCAACTGTACATAACCATTCATTCAACTTGCGAGTTTCGCCAACGACCATACCACGCTGAATACATCGGTTCTCGTCCGATCACCGAAATTAAGCAGCGTCGGGCGCGGTTAGTACTTAGATGGGGGACCGCTTGGGAACACCGCGTGTTGTTGGCATCCCAGAAAATTAACTTTTTGCACTTCTTTTCACCAGCTGTAACTTATTTTTTTTTTTGACTAGTTCTTGTAGTACATAAAATGAATCCAAATACTTTTGAGCTGTTATATTTCGCTCTTAAATTTTATTTTCCAATTTTGAAACATTGTTGGACTCGTTCCTTAAACAATGTTGGCTTATTTTGGGACTGCTTTCATCGTAGGTACTCTTCGAGTTTTTCTGATAGTTTCAAAATGAAGCTTAACATATTATTGCTTAAGCTTTAAAATTAAGAAACAATCTACTTTAAGATGTAAGAATGGCAAAGCTGTTTACTAAAAATAGCTTTCATCTGTACATAACCATTCATTCAACTTGCTAGTTTCGCCAACGACCATACCACGCTGAATACATCGGTTCTCGTCCGATCACCGAAATTAAGCAGCGTCGGGCGCGGTTAGTACTTAGATGGGGGACCGCTTGGGAACACCGCGTGTTGTTGGCATCCCAGAAAATTAACTTTTTGCACTTCTTTTCACCAGCTGTAACTTATTTTTATTTGTTGACTAGTTCTTGTAGTACACAAAATGAATCCAAATACTTTTGAGCTGTTATATTTCGCTCTTAAATTTTATTTTCCAATTTTGAAACATTGTTGGACTCGTTCCTTAAACAATGTTGGCTTATTTTGGGACTGCTTACATCGTAGGTACTCTTCGAGTTTTTATGATAGTATCAAAAGGAAGCTTAACATATTATTGCTTAAGCTTTAAAATTAAGAAACAATCTACTTTAAGATGTAAGAATGGCAAAGCTGTTTACTAAAAATAGCTTTCAACTGTACATAACCATTCATTCAACTTGCTAGTTTCGCCAACGACCATACCACGCTGAATACATCGGTTCTCGTCCGATCACCGAAATTAAGCAGCGTCGGGCGCGGTTAGTACTTAGATGGGGGACCGCTTGGGAACACCGCGTGTTGTTGGCATCCCAGAAAATTAACTTTTTGCACTTCTTTTCACCAGCTGTAACTTATTTTTTTTTTTGACTAGTTCTTGTAGTACATAAAATGAATCCAAATACTTTTGAGCTGTTATATTTCGCTCTTAAATTTTATTTTCCAATTTTGAAACATTGTTGGACTCGTTCCTTAAACAATGTTGGCTTATTTTGGGACTGCTTTCATCGTAGGTACTCTTCGAGTTTTTCTGATAGTTTCAAAATGAAGCTTAACATATTATTGCTTAAGCTTTAAAATTAAGAAACAATCTACTTTAAGATGTAAGAATGGCAAAGCTGTTTACTAAAAATAGCTTTCAACTGTACATAACCATTCATTCAACTAGCGAGTTTCGCCAACGACCATACCACGCTGAATACATCGGTTCTCGTCCGATCACCGAAATTAAGCAGCGTCGGGCGCGGTTAGTACTTAGATGGGGGACCGCTTGGGAACACCGCGTGTTGTTGGCATCCCAGAAAATTAACTTTTTGCACTTCTTTTCACCAGCTGTAACTTATTTTTATTTGTTGACTAGTTCTTGTAGTACACAAAATGAATCCAAATACTTTTGAGCTGTTTTCTTCTCTTATAAAATTTATTTTCCAATTTTGAAATAGTGTTGGACTCGTTCCTTAAACAATGTTGGCTTATTTTGGGACTGCTTACATCGTAGGTACTCTTCGAGTTTTTCTGATAGTTTCAAAATGAAGCTTAACATATTATTGCTTAAGCTTTAAAATTAAGAAACAATCTACTTTAAGATGTAAGAATGGCAAAGCTGTTTACTAAAAATAGCTTTCAACTGTACATAACCATTCATTCAACTAGCGAGTTTCGCCAACGACCATACCACGCTGAATACATCGGTTCTCGTCCGATCACCGAAATTAAGCAGCGTCGGGCGCGGTTAGTACTTAGATGGGGGACCGCTTGGGAACACCGCGTGTTGTTGGCATCCCAGAAAATTAACTTTTTGCACTTCTTTTCACCAGCTGTAACTTATTTTTATTTGTTGACTAGTTCTTGTAGTACACAAAATGAATCCAAATACTTTTGAGCTGTTTTCTTCGCTTATAAAATTTATTTTCCAATTTTGAAATAGTGTTGGACTCGTTCCTTAAACAATGTTGGCTCATTTTGGGACTGCTTACATCGTAGGTACTCTTCGAGTTTTTATGATAATATCAAAAGGAAGCTTAACATATTATTGCTTAAGCTTTAAAATTAAGAAACAATCTACTTTAAGATGTAAGAATGGCAAAGCTGTTTACTAAAAATAGCTTTCAACTGTACATAACCATTCATTCAACTTGCTAGTTTCGCCAACGACCATACCACGCTGAATACATCGGTTCTCGTCCGATCACCGAAATTAAGCAGCGTCGGGCGCGGTTAGTACTTAGATGGGGGCCGCTTGGGAACACCGCGTGTTGTTGTTTGGCATCCCAGAAAATTCATTTCTTGCACATTTTTTCGTAGAGTAAAAAGGGAATACTAAAGTCGTGCAAATGTATGTATTAGGCAGAAGGAAGCATCTCCGATATCAAAAAGTATTTATATTCTTCATCAGGATCAATAGCCGAGTCGATATAGCCATGTCCGTCTGTCCGTCCGTCCGTCTGTATGAAAACCTAGATCTCAGAGTTTAGAAGAACTAGAGCAACCAAATTTTAGATGTAAGCTAGTATTGTCTGTAGGCAGATCAAGTTTGTTTCAAATTTTGTGGGTATTTCGAAGTCGGGCAGGGCCGACTTTAACTTACGCTCTCGTTTTTTACAATGTCAACAAATCCCAGTCATCTGTTCAGTGGATGCAACAACACAAGAATGTTGCAAAATCACAAAATCACAAAATCACGGCGGTGAGAACCTAGCCAGGGTTCGTAAAATGCTCAAATGATATTTTTCAGTCATGATAATTAACATCAATGAACAAAATTTTTATTTTCACACGTGTAAATACCATTTTTTTTCTCAGTGTGCCTGACCGAGCCGCAGCCGCGCACGAGAATACGACACACAGCCGACTCTCATATACACACCAACACCAATGCAGTGAAAATTGTATTCAAAAAATTTTTTACACGCGTGTGAGAAATTTTGTGAAAAAAATTTGCTCTCATTTTTTTTTACACGAGGCTGCTAAAATTTCTCACACGCGTGATAGAATCATGCGTGTAAAAAATGTTCGTGTTAGTTTCATAAAAAAAAATATTTTTTTCTTGTGAAAAAAAATGTTATTTACACGTGTGAAAATAAAAATTTTTTACACACTGTAATTTTTCTTTGTGTTAATTTTTCACGTGTTAAAAATAATGTGTGTTATTTTACGAACCCTGCTTTTCAGAAAAGATTGATATTGGGCCTAGCTTGATGTATACTAAACCACGAGGCTCTAACTTAAAAATTGTGGATCTGACGGTTTTTTAGGTCTAGGATGGCTAAGGGAGGTCTTGGTTTTTTGGGGATAAAAGGGAGAAGGGGTGGAATTTTTCCTAATCTGAAACAAATTTGATCTGCGTACAGCATAAGTCTACTTCATGCAAAAATTTGTGGCTCTATCTCTTATAGTCTCTGAGATCGACGCGTTCATACAGACAGACAGACGGACGGACGGACGGACGGACGGACATGGCTATATCAACTCGGCTGTTCATGCTGATCAAGAATATACATACTTTATGGTGTCGGAAATGTTTCCTTCTCCCTGTTACATACATACATGATCCCCCTCATCCCATTTTCAATGGGAACAGTGAATAAAAACGTGCTGCAAGGGTATACAAACTTCGGCCGAGCCGAATTTAACTTTCCTCCATTTTTCTACTTCTTATCTAAACGAAATATGAAAAAAAATTTTAACCGTCAAACCACTTTAATTATTTAAACAAGCATCACAAATTTGACATAGTTTGTTCTTACATTTGCCTTGTAAGAACAAACTCGGCAAATACGATAATAGTTTGCATGAGAGTATTCACATTGTGTTCAAGCAGCACGCAAATTTGTCGAAAACTTGACTGTGCAAGCTCGGCAAACCGTTTGACATAAGGGTTTGGCTGCAAATTAATTTGGCGTTCAGACACAAGTCAAACTAATTTTGACAAATTTTCGTAATTTTCGACAAACTTATTTGCCCGTGTGAACATAGCTTAACACTATTACCAGTACTGTAATACTTTGACAAGAAATGAGAAGGTTTCACAGTGATTCGACAAGTCCATAAAATGTATGAAATCTTTATTTGGGTCGATAGAACGATATATATAATTTATTGATTAATGATGATATCATCTAAAAGTTGACCGCGGCTCCGCCTCAAATGGTCCAATTTTGGCATGCTCTATGATACGAAGTCGGTCCACTGACGCCACCATTATTCACACCAAATAGCGAATTGTTCGGGTTGCCGTGGCAGTTCTTGCAATGCTTCTGGCTGCTCTTCACATCAAACATGGCAATTTTGTTTGTTCACCTATCCGTTCAACCAGAAAAGAGCTTCGTCGCTAAACACCAAAATCAGATAAAAAAAAGTGGAATTTTGATTTGTAATTTAATTACAAATTAAATTCTACACTAAACTGAACATGTTTGACAGTAACTCGAAAATAGCTAAGCTGCCAAAAACAGAGTTGCGAAAAACCAAATTTTCTAAATAAAAATCAATCTTTACTAGCAAAATTGTTTCGTTCATAGCTCGGGTGCTATGTCTCTACAAATCTACGAGTTTGTCCTCACTGAGTGGCAATCTTCGCACAGCCTAAACGGTAAGAGATAGAAGGCTGAAATTTGGACAGGAGTTTCCTTATGTGGCGAAAGTGCGTACTTAGACGGGGTTTTGAAAAATTCCGCCTGAAAAAGCGTCGGAAAAGTTTGTATGAGGAAAGTTATATTTTTCATCCAATTGACTTGAAACTCGGTTTGTAAGCAAAGCATGCGAATAATTGGACACGTGTTCTCCCGTTTTCGGAAAATCCACCCACAAGGAAAATTCCCGGATAATTTGATATGGAAACATTTTTTTTTTATCCGATTGACTTGAAATTCGGTTAAAAAGGATAGAAAGTAAAATACATTGAGATGTCATTTTTCAATGTTGGAAAATTTTACCGGAAGGTCGGAAAATTCCCGTAAAATTCTGCATGCTAAATTACTAAATTTTATTTGATTGACTTGAAATTCGGTAAGTGAAATAAATTGAGATGTCATTTTCCTATGTTGGAAAATTCGACAGTAGGGTCGGAAAACTCCTTGGTTTGTAACGATAATGACTACAAACTGAAACGGGAATCGGATAATAAAGGCTATATTGATACATATTTGGTCTATCCTGATCATGACAGCGCCGAAGCGCTCCGGGTTATTTGTGTGTATTGTGAAATTGATTAGTTTCGGTCTATATACTAACTTTGATATTTATTACTAATGGGTCCATACTGATTATTATGACAGCGGCGAAGCGCGTCGGTTTATATGCTAGTATCTCTATATATATTGGGGCTTACTTGATGACTATTAGGCCACCAGGCTCTAACCTAAAAGTTGTGACTCTGGCAGTTTTTCGAGGCTAAGGGCGTGCGCGCACATGCGGCGGACAGATGAACTGACGGCTGAGCCCGATCAGCGCTTCAGCAAGCCGAAATTAACAAACTTGCTTGATTAATTCCGCTAAGCTGAGCTTACAGCTGAAGCCTAAAGACAAATGCAGTGCTTGTTGTGCACAGTTGCATGCTCAGCGAAGGACTATTTGTCAAAATCAGCCTTAAGTTCTGCCATCAGTTCATTTATCAGCCGCATGTGTGCGCGCGCCCTTACGGTGGGAGGAGGA
This sequence comes from Lordiphosa andalusiaca, assembly GCA_035044965.1. Lineage (NCBI taxonomy): Eukaryota > Metazoa > Arthropoda > Insecta > Diptera > Drosophilidae > Lordiphosa > Lordiphosa andalusiaca. The sequence goes on along the minus strand of JAWNNM010003637.1, from coordinate 98,877 downwards.
TACCCTTTTTACTCTACGAGTTAAGGGGCGTGCAAATTTCCTCACAGTTCTTTTTATACCTTTGCAAAAGGTATTATATTATATTTTGCCCAGAAGTTTGAAATGCATTGAAATATTCATTTCCGTCCCCATAAACTATTCTATTCTTGATCAGGGTGACGAGCTGAGTCGATTGAGCTTTGTTCGTCCGTCTGTCTGTCTGTTTCTACGCAAACTATTCTTCGCAGAGTCTTCTTTTTGCTGCACACTACTAATATGTCGGAGCCGACCGGATCGGATGACTATAGCTCCCATAGGAATAATCGGTCGGAAAACTAGTTTTAATGAGAAAAACCTTTTTCTTTTCAACGGAAACGTCTCCAAACTTTGTAATCGTAAGTTTACTAGGTTTTTTTTATAATTCTACCAAGTTTTACTAAAATCGGACAACTATATGGTATAGCTGCCATACAAAAGATAGGTCTGAAAAACAGTTTTAGTTAGAAAAACTTTTTTGTTTTTAATGGTAGCATCCTGCAATTTGTAGTTGTTTGTTTCACGTGCTTTCACATAATTTTACAAATTTTTGGCCAAATCGGATGACTATATCATGTAGCTCCCATACGAACAATCGGTCGGAAAATGGGAAAAAAAAGTATTTTTTGAACATATTCAAGCGAGCACTTGCAAGGGTATAAAAACTTCGGCACAGCCGAAGTTAGCTTAGCTTTCTCGTTATTAATAGAATCGCCTTAGCTTTCTTTGCCTTTAATGCTCCTGATCTGTGTTTCTGTCTAAAAGATGTGATTAAAGTGAGAACTTTACAGCTTTAAACAAATAATCCAGCTCTTAGACTGCTCTTGGAGAGTGTTTGAGCTTATCTTGAGATGAGTGCTCGCGGTTTCTTTTCTCTCTGTGTATGTCTACTTATCTGTCCGTCTGTCTAAGTCTACGCGATAACATGAAAGCTAAATTATATGTTAGTTGGCAGCGAACGCTTAAGTGAATTGGACGTACGAGTGCCCACAGCTTCTGACGAATTAAATTAGCTCAGTTCAGGCAGTAATTCGCCTTCAGCAACATCGCAATGCTGTGGCTTGTCGTTTTGCTAATCTTTATTGCAATATTAGTCATTTGCGCGCTGCGCCTGCAAAGAGACTATGAACTACTGTCGTTTTCCCTACGTTTTAAGACCGTCGACGGTGGTCCGTTGAGCTTGACCGTGGCCAGAGGAAAGGGCAATAGTATTTTCGGCAATACATTTGATACACTTGGAATGAACTCGGGTGAGGTGAATGCTAATTGATAATGCCCTGCGAAGTCTCTTATATTTGTTGGTTCTGTCACAGAACAACTGTTCTACTACAATCGCAAATATGCCGCGGAGCTTAAGAGAAGCTACATTCAATACATCTTCGGATTCCCCGTATATAACATTATCGACGCCGTCGATGCAGAGCTGGTGCTGAGCGATAACAACTTGATCACCAAAGGCGACATGTACCGGTTTCTACAGCCATTTCTGAAAACTGGACTACTGACCAGCACAGGTAAAGATTCGACGCAGCCATGCCTTTTTTTTTGCAGATGATCAAAGAAAAACTCAATTTGTTGCGTCTGTTTGGATAAAAATAATTTCTTTGGGTTCACGCTGATTTTATTTTACTTCTCGTTTTATACCCTGACAAACAATTTATTGAAATTGTAAAGATGTTTGAAGAGCAAGAAAGGAGGCATCTCCGACTATAAATATATAGTCTTGTTCAGCACGACGAACTGAGTTGATTTTGCCATGTCCGTTCGTCCGTCTGTTTCCATGCTATCTCCTGCGACTGTTTCACGAAACTTTGCACGAAGTCTTTTAGTACAAACACGCTGCACATTTGTCGGAACCGGCCAGATCGAATTACTATAGCATCGAACAACAAGTTTGAGTGAGAAAAAAAAAACAATTTTTGTTTTCATTGAAAACGTCTCTAAACGTTAAATTTCGTAGTGTGCTTTGCTATTCCATGATTCCACCAAGTTTGGTCATAATCTGTATAGTATAGGTCTCATAGAAAAGTAGAGTGTGAAATGTAGTCTTATAGCCTATTCCCACTATGGTAGTTAAGTGCATATTTTAACATTTTAAACACGAAAGAAAGTCCGTCAAGCCCGACTATAACCTGCGAAAATATTCGCCCAGCGTAAGTTTTTAAATGATAACAAGAAAGAAAGTCGGTCAAGCCCGACTATAACATACTCTGTACCAAGAAAATTTGTCGTGTTTGAGGTGGCGTGGACAAAATTAAAAATAAACTTGATCGGCCTGCAGACATAAGAAGCATATGTCCCATAGTTGTCAAACCTCTATCTCTTACCATCTCTGAGATCTGTGCGTTCATACGGACAGACAGACGGACGGACGGACAGACGGACATGGCTATATCGACTCGGCTGTTGATGCTGATCAAGAATATATATACTTTATGGGGTCGGAGATGCTTCCTTCTGGATGTTACATACTTTTGCACAAACTTATAATACTCTATGTACCTTCGGTAAAGAGTATAAAAATAGAGGAAAGTCGACTTCGGCTCTGCCGATGTTTGTATACCCTTGCAGAACGTTTTCTAACTAATTTGAAGGACATATCCACTGAAAACAAACAAGTTTTTCCCAATAAGACATCTTTTCTGACTCTACTTTTGTATGACAGCTATACTATTATAGATGTCCAATTTCGACCAAATTTGACAGAATTATGAAGAAGCATTAAAAACTATTAAATACGGAGTTTGGAGACGATTGCAGCGCCATTACTTGTTTCATATCATTTTGATGCAAAAAAATGTCAAATTGAAGCTAAATAATATCATTCTGATATTGAATATTACATTTTCTATTAATTAATTTCTTTATTATGTTTTATTAATATACTATTGATCAGAAAACTCATCAAATTGATATAAAGAACAGGTCATATTCATCTTTATCATATCGGCTTTTTAATGATATGAAAAAATATAACATTGAGCCCCACAGATCGTATCATTTTTTTTCTGTGTATGAAAATTGGCATTTGCGAATTGAACATGTTTATAGTTAATTATACTATGCACTTTTTTTTGCAGTGCAGTAAAATCAAAGACCTATAGATATTATAAATGAGGCATGTGGAACCAATCGAAAATTGGTATACAATTATCGAAACTCCTTACAAATGAATTTTTATTTTACAAGTATCTATCTCTACCATAATAAATGAACTGTGCATGAAGTAACGGATTCTTGGACTAATGCTGCCGTGAAATTCCCAAACAGTCATAGCAATGCTGTTATGAGGTGGCAATTGCTGATGTACAATCGATGGGCAAAGACCACTGAAGATGGTAAATTCAACCCACGATATTGCTTGGATTATATTTAACAATAAATTGGTTAAATTAACTAACCAGATTTTTTTTGTGTACATGCTTCAAATCTACAATTGGCAATAATAATAAGAAAACGTGAGCTTATCAGAGCAAACCCAGCCTAGGTTTCCATACTACCATCATACCCTTCCAGAATTTCTTTGGGGTCGCCCCAATCACACTTTTATTGTTGCACAGTGTTATCAATTGCCTTGTTTTATTTGCAGGTCAGCACTGGCATAGTCGACGCAAGCTATTAACACCTGCGTTTCATTTCAAGATATTGGAGCAGTTCCAAGAAATTTTTAAGTAAGTTTATAGCTAAATTTGCGAAATGACTTGCTTCTTTCATTTATTTTTAATAGGCAGGAGAGCATTAAATTTATTGCCATGTTACAAACTCAATTGGATAGCACAGTTGGTGACTGTGAGATCAACTTGGATGAGCTTATTCCCCGATTTACACTCAATAGCATTTGTGGTACGTAGAACAAGGTCCTTGTCAGTAGAAAATAATAAATGAAATATTGTAGAGACGGCGCTTGGAGTCAAGCTCGACGATTGCTCGGACGGGGATGAATATCGAAGTCACATCACAATCGCTGAGCACAGTTTCATCAATCGTGTCATTAATCCACTTATGGCCAGCGACACTTTATATTATCGCTTTGGTGATGGTCGCAAGGACATTCCGACACTGGAAAAACTCCATGCTTTCTCAAGCAATATCATACAGAAGCGCAGGGAGAACTTCGATGAGCGTGTGGTGAGAGAAATGCAGGAATCGGATTCGGGGTAAGTGGTGGGAGTTGGATGCGATCGGTTTCGCCAATCCATCAACTATTTTAAAATTTCAGAGATTTAAACACAAAACAACGATACGCCATGCTGGACACTATGCTATTAGCGGAAAGGGAAGGCCTCATCGATCACGCCGGTATTTGCGAGGAAGTTGATACGTTCATGTTTGAGGGCTACGATACAACTTCCATGAATCTTATACTTGCATTGGCCTACCTGGCAAACCATCCGCTAAAGCAACAACGCTGTTACGAAGAACTCAAGGAGATAACCAATGGTAACTAATCTCATGTAGCATATTTACTGTGAAGACTATGATGGTTCTTTCGACAGATCACCTTGACAACCTGGACAGCCGCACTTTATCCCACCTCAAGTACCTGGAGTGTGTCGTCAAGGAAACGCAACGACTGTGCCCATCCGTACCAGGTATTATGCGCCAATGCCAAGAAGAAACTAAGCTAGCCAACAACCTGGTGCTTCCGAAAGGCACTCAGATCATAGTGCATATATTCGATATCCACCGCAATCCGCGGTACTTCGATCAACCGAACGATTTCATGCCGGAACGATTCCTCAACAACAATGCGGCTCAGCGTCACCCCTACGCTTTTATACCCTTCAGCGCGGGTCGTCGAAACTGCATTGGTCAGAAGTTTGCCATGACGGAGGTTAAAACACTGCTGGCGTATATTTTGAAAAATTTTGAAATTTTGCCCGTGTCGGATCCACAATCATACCGATTCCTGGCAGGGATATTGATCAGAACCAAAACGAACGTTTTAGTGAAAATAAAGAAGCGAACTTGAAGCTGGCGAATTGTCGGACAAGTAGATCAAAATCAAGATCAAGAAATGCATTGAGAAATGATAGAATGTGTAAGTTATAAGAGTGAATTCAGAAGGATGGTGTCTTGTTGAATCGATTTAATACGCTGTTAACTAGAAAATGTTCTTTCTAGAGTTGCGGTTGTTATTGGACGTGATGCTAATAAACTGAACAACTTAAATATTTTAGGAAAATATTCAGCACCTCCTTCGATTTTTATAGTTGAGATTGGCCTCTTCGCATTAAATTTTTTTCCAAATTATAAGCTCGATAAGAATTCATTGGTCGAATTCAATAGTTTCGACCAATTTATTATCCTCATGGTCAAAATCAATCGCCTGAATAATTCTTGAAGAGCTCTAAAAATTCTTTTAAAATATGTTCATGATTGTTAAACCGCTCACAAAGATTCATGTTGAAGACGTCCAGAAATGGATTAAAAACTGTGACCCGAAAGAAAACTTTTGTGCTTTCAATTTGCTGCATCCGAGACTCGTCAACTAACTTTTCTACAGATCGACTATCATCCTTTATGATGTGCTTTTATGGCTGTGCTAGCAACTTATTAAAGGGTGTGGTACAGAAAAAAAAACATTTAAAATCAATTATTTTACGAAACTGCTTTATATTTTACAGTATTTTAAATGTATCATAGTTCAGTATCATTAGATGTATTTTTATCAATTTTCGTACGAAAAAATGTCTAGAAACAACGGATTTTCAGCCATGTCATGAAACCCCTTACGGTGACCCGGATTACAAATCGTAGTATCATCCGAAACATATGGAGGAACCCCTTAAAACCCCCCCATTAACATTTATTTCGTCTTTGATGTTGGGAATCTAAAACAAATTGCCACATTCGAATGATTCTTAGTTATTCCGATTGATTTGCATTGATACCAACATTGATACCAAAATTAAGGTTATCGCAAAAGGCTAAATTTTCGCAAAAAATGCGGAAGAGTATAAAGGTTGGTGTACACCTCAACAAAGTAACTGCCAAAATAAATATCCCAACAGTGGGAATACTTTTGTTTTCGGCCAGTGTGGCCTGATTTCAGAAACCTGCATATATTATGGTCATACTGCCAAGTGTTTGTTTTCATTATACCCGTTACTCGTAGAGTAAAAAGGGTATACTAAAGTCGTGCAAATGTATGTAACAGGCAGAAGGAAGCATCTCCGATATAATAAAGTATATATATTCTTCATCAGGATCAATAGCCGAGTCGATATAGCCATGTCCGTCTGTCTGTCCGTCCGTCCGTCTGTATGAACACCTAGATCTCGGAGACTAGAAGAGCTAGAGCAACCAAATTTTAGATGTAAGCTAGTATTGTCTGTAGGCAGATCAAGTTTGTTTCAAATTTTGGCCACGCCCCCTCCCGCCCCCGCAATAAAAAATGTTGAATATCTGCTGCAATTTGTAAGCTATCGAGCTCAGATTTTGCAGTGTAGTGCATGTGGCCAATATGTACAATCTCACAAATTTTCATAGTGATCGGATAATAAATGGCAGAGTTAAAAAACGTTGCTTACTTATCTGAGCCGCAACACTAATTGCCTTGAGTAACGGGTATTTCGAAGTCGGGCAGGGCCGACTTTAACTTACGCTCTCGTTTTTAATTATTGATTGAAAAAACTAGTTACGAACATAACAGGAGAATACAAGGGATTTTTTTTAGCGCTGTCGTGTCCGGAAAAGCTACGGCATCAATCATGGCGAAATCATCGCCACAGTCGTGAACAGATTAGTCTGATGGCTACATTTTAATAATTTACTTTATTATCATAATAATAATAATTAACTTACTGCCTCTTTCATTTACGCTCCAATAGAATCTCACGCACTTTTCGCGTAGACTAAATTTCTGTGATTTTTGTCCGTAAGGTTACACAACAGTTCTTCCACTTCACATATTCTATTAGCTTAATCTTCTCATCCCAGGAAAATAGTTCGGCTCGTCGTTTCCTTGCGCTCATTCAACTTTTTTTCAATTTTTCTTGTGTCCATTCTATTTGTGATGAAAAAATATCTAAAAATGACCTCGATAAGGAACATTTGTGTGCGATACCTTAAGAAAAAACCAAAATGCAATCATTCTTGAGCTATCGAAAACCATGCATAAAAATACCAATCTAGTAAATTTATCAGTCTTTACTTGAGGCGTTTTGTTGATGTGGGGAATTCAAACAAAGGGAGCGCCAAAAGGCTTTGGTGCCAAAAGATTTGTGAGTTTTTGTACTCTGTACCAGAGGTACACAGAGTATATTAAGTTTGTGCAAAAGTTACATACCGGACGGACATGGCTTTATCGACTCAGTTCTTCATACTGATCAAGAATATATATACTTTATGGGGTCAGAAATGATTTCTTCTCCCTATTACATACATTCGCACAACTTCATTATCCCCCTTTTCCCATTTTAAATGGAAATACTATATAAAAACAACAGTAAATCGCAAGTGTGATAGTCAAATCCCATACTGCTGAAGGGAGTATTAAGCGTGTGAGGCAAAATCTGCTTGGCCGACTTTATTGTTAAACACATATGTATAAGTTATAGCTTTTACTTTTGTAAAGCGTTCATTGAATAATGAATTTTTATATTATTAGTAAGTGACCACTGCTGCTACTGAGCATACACTTTCCAGGTAGAGTACATTTCAGGGCTGCAAACAAAAAAATGTAAGGTTCGAGGTTTTTGGTTCGATCCTTGGTGCAATTTTTATCATTTTTGTGTAACATGTGTTCTAAAAATCACATTTGACCTAAAAACTACACTAATCGCTTGGGATTTACATGGTTTTTGAATCGGTCTGAATCGGTTTGTAAAGCACATGGGAATCTTAATAAATAAAATTCTTCCGTACATGGCTTTGTTACCTCACTCCTCCCAAACGGCTGGACCGATTTCGATGAAATTTCGTGTGAGTGTAGTAGTAACAGCAAGGTGGTTTATATCTATAGCTGATTCTGTTAGGTCACACAGGGATCGCGTAATTTGCCATCCACGTCTTTTTTGCACCATAACTTGACCTAAACTTACCCGATTTGGATGAAACTTTATAAAGACATTCGTCATGAATAGAGGAAGGCTGATAACAAATATGGTACGAATCGGTCAACTCTTTCGGGTACCTCTCGAACACATATATGTTTTTTTTTGCAGTATAATAGAATAATACACAAAATAATATTAACGCAGGACAACGTCTTACGGGGTCAGCTAGTCTTCAATATATAATTTACTGTTAAGTAATATTCCACTTCGGAGTTTTCGTACCAGCCCTGGTAAATTTTGCATAAGAATCAAATTTGAAATACGCTAATTTTAAGAGATCTTCGAAAGGTCTTGAAAAATTCGTACACAGAAAAAAAAAGATCCTAAAAAGTATCCATTTGGGAGGGATATGTCTTAAATATCCTTTTAATCATCCAACGGAGCTGAAAGTCATCCCAAGGATCATCAATTTTCATATCCTTTGGATGATTTTTAGCTCCGTTGGATGATTAAAAGGATATTTCAGACATATCCCTCCCAAATGGATACCGGAAATCATCCATGTTTTTCTCTGTGTCCCCTTGATTTCCAATGATCCAAAATAATCCGGTCTCAGCCGGGAAGCATTTTGTTGCATAGTGTAAGTGTGTTTAGCAAGATTTTTTTAGGTGTCGGATCACGCCTCAAGTGTCAAGTGGTTTAAGCCTCGTTAGTGCATTCGCATTTTGGTGAGTGAGTGCAGGTGCTAATTGCATGAACTACTAGGATGGCAGACCTGCCAAAATCTTGTGCCAGTTATGATCTGTATATCGATATGAACAGAAGTGCGTGGTCTTTCGCCTGGTTAGCGTTGTACCCGTTTTGCCTTACGATGCTTGTACAGCAAATGGAAGGGCATGCTCGGGTCAAACGCTTTCTAATCTTTCCACGACAGGCTCCTACAAGACATCAGGTGAATATGGGGTCTTGGGTGGAAACAGATATTGCGAAATTCTAATATTATTTAACTGTTTTAGTTCATTGCCGGCATTGGAATACCTGCTGATCTAGCCTATGAATCTCTTGTTGTGGGTCATGTTTTGAAGGCAATGTTTTTTTTGCCCTACAATGCCACAGTCTATCGTCAAAATCCCTTTCTGCCCGAATACAAGCGCAAGGACGCTTTCAAAGGCGAGACTAAACGGAAATTGTTCTACAAGCCAACGCGACTTCGTTGGAACATCTACACCTACATTAAGCACATTTTGGATGGGTATGTGAAGTGTTAAATAACTCCATCAAACATCATTGACTTTCTCTACCATCTTAATTGCAGTTACGGGTCCAAGGGACACGAGTGTCTTCTGCAGGCCATCTGCGAGGCAAATGGCATTACATTTTCCAAAGAATTCAGTGTTATAGCTGAACTTGTACATTTGCTTTTGAGGTAAATAAGATACGAGGAATGCAAGGAGAAGTTTCGCACTAATATCACATTGTTTCATCCGTTGTACTTGCAGCCCCTCGACTTCGTTGAATGAGGATGACGACGCTGAGCAAGCGTCCGACTTTTTGATCGCTGAGAAGGCAGGCGCATCATCTGCAGGTCGTGACTGTGCAATGTACGACTGTAACATAAACCTACTTGATTTGATTTCACGTGTGGTGCAATTGGAATACTGAAGATGTGGGCAATAAATAAAATCGAACGATATCAACGAATCGAAACGATCTATTTAATACAGTCCGCTGATTTGAAAAATCAAGTCTAATAAATTTGTACGTCAGTGCTGATTTCTTAATGTCCGTTTAGTTACACCGAGCCTAAGTTTAGCCGAATTTGGGTGGCTCGTGCTGAGTTTTGGATATTTTCGTCTAGAGAGACAAATAAGATACTCTGTACCTACCAAAGTTTGTAAGTGCTGCCCATCACTGCTTCAGTCGAGGCTGCCCAGCATGAATGTTTCTTTTCTCTATAACACGACAATCGTTTATTCCATCTTTCACATTCTTTTGGCGGATCGATAAATCATGTTGATTAGTTAATGTGTCTACAAGATACGAACCATCTATCTTTAAAACTGAGGGAGATATGACGATTTTTCCAAGTTGCGGGAGTGGAAGAGGGGTGTGGCCAAAATGAAATAAATAATCTTGATCTGCTCTCAAGTATAAGAAATTTGTATCCCATGAATGTCAAGCCTCTATCTCTTACCATCTCTGAGATCTGTGCGTTCTTACGGACAGACAGACGGACGGACGGACATGAAAATATATACTTTAAGAGAGGTGCTTTCTTCTGGAATTTAAATATTGTTTTAAGCAGGAATGAAGTGAGGCTAATCTGTCTGTAGTATTTTGGCTGCACGTGACTGCATTTCCCCGCTTTGGGTAGGAACACAACACGTGCTGTCCTCCAGGCCACAGGTACATAGCCCCATCCCAGGCAATCTTCAAAAATGGACTGTAGCCATGGTACGACTAAACCATCCAACCCGGGCGATTTGTAGCTCGCGAACGGATCGATCGCCCATCGAATTTTTCCCGGAGTGACTAAGTTGGTTGGGATGTTAGTTTGTTGAGTGTTTAAGTCCTGAAGCGTATCTGGCTCGGTGACTATAATGCAGCCCGGAAAGTGCGCATCGAGGAGAGCGCATGTAGCTTCCTTGCTGCTTTCTGTCCAGTGACCTTCGTCCGTTTTTAGTTGACTCTACATAGGTGGCTGCTTTGAAAGCAGCTTCCTGAGTTTGGCTGCTTCCGAGACTTTCTCTATGCTGGAGCAGAAGGTTCTCCACGAATGCTGCTTTGCCTTTCTTACTTCTTTTTATACCCGTTACTCGTAGAGTAAAAAACCCTTTTTACTCTAAAGTCGTGCAAATGTATGTAACAGGCAGAAGGAAGCATCTCCGATATCATAAAGTATATATATTCTTTATCAGGATCAATAGCCGAGTCGATATAGCCAAGTCCGTCTGTCTGTCCGTCCGTCCGTCTGTATGAACACCTAGATCTCAGAGACTAGAAGAGCTAGAGCAACCAAATTTTAGATGTAAGCTAGTATTGTCTGTAGGCAGATCAAGTTTGTTTCAAATTTTGGCCACGCCCCCGCAATAAAAAATGTTGAATATCTCCTATAATTTGTAAGCTATCGAGCTTAGATTTTGCAGTGTAGTGCATGTGGCCAATATGTACAATCTCACAAATTTGAAGATCGGATAATAAATGGCAGAGTTATAAAAACGTTGCATACTTATCTGAGCCGCATGGGGTTAATAAACACTAATTGCCTTGAGTAACGGGTATTTCGAAGTCGGGCAGGGCCGACTTTAACTTACGTTCTCGTTTGAATAAGCGAAGTCAAGAGTTTTAATAAATAATAGGATTAAGATCAGAAATTGCAATTTTTCACTCACAGTCTCCTGCGAATTGTTACTGAAGAAGATCAGGAATCTGATGATTACTAATATAGCTAATAATTGAATTAAAATAAGAATAATCCATTATATTTAAAGATTATTGCAAACACGGCTTACAAAATTAATTCTTTTGGGAGTTTTGCGGATTTGTGTGGGAGGTAAGTGACGCTTGGGTTTCATCGAGACATCATTTTATTCCAAATTTACATTTGTGCCGTCAAGTAAAAGTGCCAAATGGCTTTATATTTGGAAAAATGGAGGTTTCGATCACTGTGCATTAAATAACTGAAATATTATCAATATATTACTGGCAATTTGACATAAACATCGTGCAAAACGATAGAAAATGTTGTATCAGCCTTGGTTTCAGACTGGGATAGATTGTTAATCAATGAAAAAATTCTTTAAAGATTTGAACAGATTACTCATTTATTTAAGGAACTGAAATGACGATTGGCAGTTTTGGAAAGTTGAGATCGAAGACTTTATAGAATAAAATTAATTGTAATTCGGGCCAGTTCTGTAGACCCTGTAGTCACCTTCAAATATTTTGAAATTCTTTTAGTCCTATACTCTTGGGCGCACTCTGGGATAGAGAGGAAGTAAGCATAACAGGAATCTTAAATGGATTACGTAAAATCAATCAAACACACACTGAATCTACAATTGGAGGCTCCAATTTGGCATTCCTTCAATTACGCCACCATTTGACTAATAACGCCACTAAATTAAAAGTTTTAAGTTCCTGCTTGTATGTTATTAAATTTCTTTACCGATTTGATTGTCTTACAAAGGGCTATTGCGCGGGTTAATATATTTTGATTGACTTTTCTGATCCAAATCTAGTTACCTTTAAACATTTCCATACCAAGAAATAAGAGGTGACAAGGCAGACGCTACAAATTTGGCGGAAGAATATTTATATACATGTACATCAATCTTGTTTTAGCGCAATACACTTCGAACGGCGAATCTCCAGCTTTTTAGGCCAGGGATAATCGATGGAGGTGACCGGCGGGCCTGCTTCCACTGTTTGACACCAGACAAAGCGAATTGATGACCATAACTTATGATCGCGTGCAAATAATGGAAAACGACCATATAAATGATGCCAGAAAAATTGCAATATTTATTTGACATTATGGTAATTATATGCTGTTTCTTAGTGTATCTTGGTTATAGACATACACTCTGGGGCATTTAGCATACGGATTGCATTTGCTTACTTGCTACAAGACGAGACTAAACACAAACCTGGACATTTGCTTCTCAAGTACATTCTTATGTACATATCGTACATCAGCTGCTCAGAATACTTATAAAAATACTTGGGGCTTCACTTAAGCGTAATTATAAAATATGTATAAAACTAAACTCCTGTACGTAAATGGGAAAACAGGCGGGAACCTAAGAACTAAACTAAAGTCCTTTTCGAAAGCTGTCGCGGCTGGATGAGTAGGAGGAGAGGGCTAACTACATTTGCATTTCTCCCGATGCGTGTAATTTGTTTTACTTGTGCTTGTGGAATTCCTCCATGCAGAGTTTACAGCTCCATGATCCCTCTGGTGGCGTGACCAGCGGCGGAGACAGGCAGTACATGTGGTAGCCTCGGTCGCAGTCATCGCAGAATAGCAGCTGATCATCATTGTCAGAGGTGCCGCAAATCGAACAATATTTGCACTCGATACATTGCCAGCGGTACCGCTTAACCGAAATGATCATGTTGGGCGTAAACTGGAGGCATGATGGGTGACCAGACCGCCCACAGTCGGAGCAGGAGACTAGCTCCTCGGGCATATTCGTTTTCTTGTTTTCCCGCTGATCGCCCAGGCAAAAGTCGCAGTACGGCGATGGCTGAGCGATTTCCCGTTCCGCTCGCAGCTTAAGGGCTTGTTTCTTGGGACTACCCAGAGAGGTTGCTGGAGGTTGCGTATTAACTGCCGCCGCGTACATAGCGGGGCCAGCAGCGGCAGCCGCTGTGGCCATCAACCCCATGCCCGCCATGGTGGCCAACGGGATGGAGTCGTTAGAGGCGCCTGCATCGCTTAAAGTCTTTTCGTAAGATGAGGCAGCAAGGTTTGGCGGCATGACCAGAGCCGATTGAGAAGTGTCATCGTGAGTAGGAATCGGAGAAGCCGAGTTGGAGTGCGTGGTATAAAGTCCTGTCGTGGCAGCAGCCGCTGCGGCCGCAGTGCTGGCAGCATGGGCAACTGCAGCGGCCGCTGCCGCAGCAGCTGCCGAAGTATTTGCACAATTTCCAGCACTATTGCCACCACGACGTCGTCGATCGGAGTCGCCATCGTTCCCAGCGTTCCTGCGACGGTTGCCTGAAAAACCAGCATGCGAAATAATTTACCAACTAGGCGATGTGATGATACACTTACCACCACCTTTGCGTCCACGTTTCGGTGTACCCTCCACATTGGACGCATTGGAACGGCGTGGGCGTGAGCCCCGCTTGCGTTTGCCCCTACTGCTGTACGACTCATCGAAGTCGTTGTCCGAATCAAAATCATCTTCGTAGTCGTCGCCATGATGATAGTGGGATGAGTCCATGTCCTCGTGAAACCACTCCTTCTCGGCGTTCGCATGCGAATCCTTGCTATCATTGTCTCCCGAAGCGCCCATGGAGTTGCCATCAGTGGCAGCAATTGCTGCAAGAAGAGGCAAATAAGCTATTCAGATAAAGGTCACCGAACATAAATCAGCCCCCGGCACATATGTGTGGCCTCTTGCTTGTGGGGTGGTTGGACTTAAGAAGTCGCTTTCTCGCTCACATACACACAGAAGTCACAGCTTCACATGCACATGTTTAGCTGAATTGTTATTGTTGTTTACATTGCACAGTGGGCCGTTCGAGATGAGCGCGTGTAAGAAATGTGTGTTTGCTTTGAAGGCGGATAAATAATAAAAATGGAAAATCAAATAATGGATTGTGAAACAATTAATATCCTTATCTGAGGTTAAAGTGAACGCATTAATATTCATATAGATATATCAAATCTTATACAGTCCTGTTCCGGTTTTCACATATTTTTTTTCGATTTCAAATGAAAACGAACGATTTTTTTTAAGCATTCGACTTGCAATTCAAATGTTTCATTTCCAAATTGTAATCAGCTTTATTAACAATAAAAACTCTCACAGTAATAAATGTATTTTAATTAAGCTGTTTAAAGCTGCCAAAAAGTATCCAAATAAATTTAACAATGGTCCAAAAATTATTTAAGAGCTAATATTTTGGAAAATATCACTAACTTTTGAATTTTCCGTTCCAATGTGATTTCAAATCGAGAAATTCTGTCAAATTGCGAATCGAAATTGAGCAAATTTAGTGAAAGTAAATACCGAAACAGGCCTGATATAATGCTGATGCTGATTTGTACTATTTTCCGGACATAATTTGACAAGGATATGATTTTTTCATCTTTATGACAAATAACCCTTCGTTGCCGGGCGAGCTCATGCCAAAAATTTAATTTTTGGAATGGAAGCCGGAAGAGAATCGAATCGAAACTAAACTATACTGAACTACAAATAATTCTTCGCAAACCGATCAATTTCGTTATTATCGCATATTTGGTGATGATAGTTGAAAAAGTACTTTCTATTTCGTTATTCACGATACCAATAACCCATTTTGCTGTAATTCAAAAGGTCATCCCAGAAAATTGATCAATCAATTATCATTTGTTATCAATTTGAGTTTTGATTAAAAAATATAGTATTATATTATATTATTTTTTCCCCACCTCAACTTTTCAACTATTTTGGGATGGTTTTGGAATATGGGCATTTCCGCAAAAAGGTCCACCGACACGAAAAAATAAAATGTAGTTAAAAACACTATATTTTGTCACATTTTCCCAGGGAAACAATCAAATTAAACTAAATTAAACCAGTAGCAAATTTGCTCATATTTCAGTGACTTTTGATATCTTAAACTGTTCTAAGGGTCCGAAGGGTTAAAAAATGTTGGATAATCAAACTATGTAATTGCAATTAACTGTAAGTTTTTGCTTTGCATTAATCAGAAACCACATAAATATCTTGATGGAAAAAATGTCGCGTTCGACATGTCACGTAGCGACACAGATCAATATTTAATGAAAAAACACAGAAGATTTCCAAATCAAACAAAATACATTTGAAAGAGCAATTCATTGATAAGATATTAAATCAATTTGGGCTTTTTTGGGGCCTCAGGATTCGCTAAACTTTGTCTTTATATAGATAGGCAAGAAAATCACTTCTGTTTTTGTCGCGTTCGAATCGCTTCTAATTTTGTCTATATTTTGGTAACTCGACTTCACTTGCTATTCTCTTTTAGCAATAATTTAAGTGCTAGCGAAGACCTTTAATATGAAGTAAAGAACGAATTAAAAATGCGCTTTAGTTTGCTTGTTTTTTTACTTTTAATATGTACGACGGCCGCGTTCGATAGAATGGAAATGCAAATTCAAAATGCCATCTTAATTCAAACTCTCATCACAGAAGAAAATAAAACAAAAATGTTAAACCGTATGATCGATGATCACAAAATGGATTTATTCATTTTATTTATAATATTATTAAGGAGAAAGATCTACATATAGCTGCCATAATCGTTACAGTTAAGGACCTAAATTTAAAAAACTGCAGTGGCACGAATGTTTAGGAGCCGCAGCAAAACCCAAAGTCGTCGGTTCGAACCATGGCGTAGCCAAGGCAGGACCCAATGAAAATCTTTTTATTGTTCCTAAATTGTGTTTTGAATCTATTTGAACTATTTATAATTTATTATTTATTTTGGGGTGGCCGTTGTACAAATCGTAAGTTGAACGGATTGGGCTGTAGTTCTATGATTCTTTTGGATTGCACACTAAAAAGACTTATGATTCTTGAATGATTTTTGTTATAGGATTGTAAGGCTCTACTGCAAGTCATTTAATTTTGGGTTGATCTAAGTTTTTCACCGGATGGAGCCTAAAAACGACAGTGGGATGTACACATATTTTTTTTAGTTTTTGTTTTCTACAAGACATCAGGCATTGGTCATTTAGATAAAATTTTTCCTGTAAATTCACGCACCCAGCCCACAGTGCAATAGTAAGGGTGGCGCTATGCTGCAGATGCAGGGGCCGAAGCAGAAGCAGAACAAAGTGGCAGCAATTGTTTGATTTTTATTGATTTTGCAACGCCTTGGCGCAAAGTCGGACCACGGCTCTTACCTGCACTTTCGGCCTGATGGTGATCACGTGCACTGACCGGGCCAGTCGTGGGCACATGATGAACATGGTGATGCTGGTGCGGATGAGAGGAATGGGCATGGGCGTGATCCCGATACTGGTAAGCGCGGTAGCCATGATTCGGGTTCAGCAAATACTGACGCTTCGGCTTGCGCCAACGAGACGAGGGGTACGTGTAGATCTGTCCATGCCGGAAGCCAGGCATACGCTGCTTTTGCTTCATGAAGAGGGCACAGTGCGTCTGGGCAACGCCGGTTTGGGGGTCGAGAAACGGCATCCGCAGCCGTCGCTCAATGCATAGACGAGTGTTGAAGTTCTCGCTGTTCTCCAGCACCTCCTTGTACTTCTCCTTGTCGTTGAGGAAATTCTGAATTTTCTCAAAGTTTCCAATGTTTACCACTAACGTTTTTTCAATTTCGGTAGCGGAAGCCATATTGTTGCCGTCGGCGTTCAACCGCGCGTCCGTCCGAAACAGCAACAAGCGGCAACAAATGGGATGATTTAATTGATTACGAATCTTCTGGCCAATTTATCAGGAACTGAAGCCGATTTTTAAACGACAAGAAATACGCATTTTTCCGCAAACAAGTTTGGTACAAAACAAGAGGACGCAAGACACACACACACACTGACACCAAGTAGTGATGACACTATCGATAGCTTCGATGGTGAGTTTGTGTCAGCGTCTATCGATGATTTTACTTTCGATGGTGGATATTTTTTTTTCGAGGGATCAAATCAAATCTTCACTCAAAGTAATTTCAGCTATTCGTTACCATTTTCGATCTCTGATTTATTATTGACAATATCCGTCTCTCTCTAACTAAAAGAGTTTCCTAGGCCACAAGTAAAGCAATAGTATGTGAAGTAAAGTATCTTAAAATTGGAATGTGAAATTGATATTATGTGCGCATGGACTCTTTAAAGCAAAGAATGACCAGTGGCCTGAAGTGAAAGGAGTCATAAGTGCTCCAGTTGTTACAGCTTGTGCTTGACTTGTTCGCGATTCCATACCTGCGCAATTTTAGTATGCTTTAAGTAAAAATTGCATTCACAGTATCGTCCCGCCTCTTTCATTTATGATCGGCCAAAAAGCATAGGTGACTCCAATTCAAATATGTAAGTGATTGAATTTACCGTTGATAAATTGTGTACATAATACAATAACATATTCTATCATGCAACTACTATTTAAGAAGCCAAGAAAAATAGTTTTCACACTTAATTGGCTTGATTTGCATTCACGCCTTTGTCTGATTTAGCGCCCATGGCCAATCAGATGTACGGTCACACTGCCAGTTTTCACGAAATCTAAAACAAATCGGTGCACAAAAAGGGTGATTCGGTAAACTGATTTAGATTTGCTTTAAAATAATCTTAGTCATATCTAAATCGCTTTCAGAAATACCACTATTGTGTTCTTATATATATTTTAAGGCTTTTTAACAACTGTACTTGTCAAATGCATAATTAATTCTGTTCCTGTTCTCAAATTTCATCAAATCATGAAGTAACCGGCTTCATTAATGTTCCCGTTTTCAACTACCGATTTTCTTATTTGGCTCATTCCATCAAAATTCCTCATCATCCGCGGGATTTGACGATGCGAAAAAGTTTAGGCTTGAAATATAAAAGCTGGGCCAAATGAATGATTTTAATAAATTTACTTAAGATATAGAAAACATTAACAGCCTTCCATTAAAATATCAATAAACTGCGAAAGTCCTTAAAAATTATAATTTACTATCTTATAGGAAAGTATTTTCTTTTGGTACAAAATTTTAAGTCTCTAAAAACGATTAACACTTACATTAGGTTGTACAACTTCTAATCTTTGCCACAGAGCTGTAAATAAGAACACTTTGGAAAATTTGTAATCAATATTTTTCGATCAAAATAAAACTGCAGATTGGATTTTCGAGGGCGAGTATCTAAAAAAGGGTGCGAAAATTAAGCCACTTTCACCAAATATTTTCGGGTTATGTCGTCGACATTAACATTAATTCGACATTGTCAATCAATTTTTAAATGAAAAGACTATTTTAATGCCTAGTCGGAGTCTTCGCTGATCACATACAGTATTTTTACACAAAATATAAGACCAAATGGCGAATAATTCTGGCTCATTAGGTAAAAAATCATGTTTTTTGAGTTTTGATAGTGTTGAATTAAGTGAGCCATACATTATTGATCAGCTTGATAAGCCGAGTCAATTGGGCTTGGTCCCGTCTGTCTGTTTCCATTCATTACGTGCGAATCGGGTGACTATTTCTTGCAGCTGCCATAGGAATGATCTGTGCATTTAAAAGAAGAAATTTGCTTTGATTTTTTGCTTAAACTTAAAATTGGGTTTTAGACGTTTGTCTTGGTTCACTTAAATAGTCTTATCGCTTATGAAATTAAATATGCCGAATTACGGCTGAAATTGTTTAAAAGTTGAAACCTGGCATGTCCAAAAGTGGCCTAGGGCATAGGGCCAAAACTCATAAAGAAAAGCACCAATACCAATAAGCGAACAATTTTTTTTGTTTTTGGTCAGTTTTGCTTGCGAGCGGAAACACCAATCAAAGAAGAAAACAAACCCTATACTCGGAAGTCGAGTTTTCGTACTACAAATTACCCTGTTCATTTTTTTTTTTTTTTTTAATTTTTGAAGATGAATGTAACCGGTTTTTGTAACAGCTTTTAAATTGTCATCCCGAATGTGGGCCTTTAATTTGTCCTTTAAACGGTTCTAGTCCTGACTAACAACTGAGGGGTGCCCTTTTCAGCTCAATTGTTTCGCTTATAACTCCGGCGTTTTTTGTCCGATCTAATTGTAAATTTCAGAATAGATAGATATTGGGCCGTGATGTATACTTATCTGCGATCTGACGGCTTTTTAGGTCTAGGATCTGTCGGTTTATGGTGATAAGAGGGGGACTCGGGGGAATTTCCCAAATCTGCAACTTGATCTGCGAACAGCATACATTCACCTTCATGCATTTTTGGCTCTATCTCTTATAGTCTCTGAGATCGACGCGATCATACCGACGGACAGACGGACATGGCCATATCGACTATATCGAAAGCTGTTAATGCTGATCAAGAAAATATGTACTCTATGGGGTCGGAAATGTTTTCTTCTTCCTGTTACATACATTCGCACAACTTCATTTTTAATGGGAACAGGGTATAAAAAGAAAAGGTTCCCAAAAAGCATACAGCTGGGCATCGCTGGCTTAAACTATGCCGCGCACCACAAAATTCACCAGTTTGCGGCTCGTTACTTAAAAATACCTGTGACAAGTAACTGGTACGTGAATATCGCCCATCTCTAGACTCTGCAGGGCGTGTTTACTTGCGAGTGTTTCACAAATACAACGACATCTCCTGATTAATTTAGTTTACATTTTTTGTTAGTTGTTACACTTTTGTTTGTTTGTTGCCTAACCGGAGTGCTTCCTTGACAGCGGAAAAATGGGGGCGTCGAACCGGAA
This sequence comes from Lordiphosa andalusiaca, assembly GCA_035044965.1. Lineage (NCBI taxonomy): Eukaryota > Metazoa > Arthropoda > Insecta > Diptera > Drosophilidae > Lordiphosa > Lordiphosa andalusiaca. The sequence goes on along the minus strand of JAWNNM010003637.1, from coordinate 78,760 downwards.
CACACAAGTTGCCCTGGGCATATCAGCGTTCTCCTTTCTGCTCTTTATCATTGCCTATGCTACGCCCTATTGGCTTGTCACCGACGGTCGCCTGCAGAATCCACGATTCACCAATCTCGGACTCTGGGAGGTCTGCTTCAAAGACTTCCAGGATATACATCGCTTCTACGATACGCGATTCAAAGGCTGCATGTGGGTGTTCGAGGAGGAATACTACATTATTCACGATTTTCTACTGCCAGGGTTCTACATATCTGTTCAGCTGTTCGCCACACTGTGCTTCGTCATGTGTCTTATAGCATTACCACTAACCTTGGCCTTTATGCGCACCTCCCGCGATGACGATCGCTATGTGGTCCTGCTACTCACGATTGGCACCTGCCAGGTTCTTGGTTCCATATTTGGCTTCATAGCAGTGGTTATTTTTGGGGCCAAGGGCGACTCGCGTGACTGGATGCCCGGCTGGCAAAACAACGATATGGGCTGGTCCTTTGCGTTAGGCGTAGTTGGCGCTGTCATGCTGCTTCCAGCGGGCATTCTCTACATGGTAGAGGCGCGGCGAGAGCGATATAAGCGGCTCAACGAGATCAGCAACCGGGAGGTGAGCGAATATGGCGATGACTATTACCAGCAACAGGCTGCAGCTGCTGTAGCTGCTCCATCTGCTCCACCACAGGCGCAGTCGTATTTTGCGCCAGAGCCAAGCCGTCCCCGACGACCTCAAGGTCGACCAAGTGTCCCCCCAGTAGGCATCCAAACGGACATTTAAACGGAATCAATTGCACTGCAATATGTTGCACAAGGCCTGTGTGTTCCGTCCATTAACCATAAACTCGTCTACATATAAGTCTCCCACTTTTCCTTTGCAATCTTTCAAATAATGCTTAATTCTCACATGAATATGTCAACATATCCGTCCACTGACCCTAACTCTAGGCCACAAAAGTGTTATTTATGTTCTGAATATCATTCCCGATCGAACTTCGAATATTCCGATTTTTATATTGTACGTATTGTATGTTTACTCACCGACCATTTCTCTATATTTATAATAATAAAGTGAAGTTTTACAAATGAACACAAATCTAACATGTTTTGTTCACAATTATGCAATGGACAGAAGGAGCACTGAGGCCGATTTGAATACATGCTAGTCTGATGTGAATCCTTACACTCTAGATGGGATTGGTTAGGATTGGTCAGTTTTAGATCTAGCTTCCATACAAATTGAAGAAACAAAAATATATTGGCACACCTACTAATAGGATGTTTCAAATCTGACGGTATCTGACAAAGAAATATGATTAGTGAATTCCGTAAAGGTCCCAAGAAATAAGAAATGGCAATCGTAGGAGAATGTGGATCGTTGGTGGCAGCCCGGGACAAAAAGAAAGCAGAAGATGATCAAGTACTGGCATACTTCTACTATCCGTAAATGTTCACCTAGCACTCCATGAATGTTGCTATTGTACATTTCAATAAATATTGATTTTCGCCAATGTTAAGTCAAGTATAAAAATTTTGTGGGTGGAAATCTAGATTGATTGAGTCTTGATTTTCGGGTTTGACACTGTAACTATGCTAATGATCTTGTCAAAAATGCAACAAAATTTGGTGTCGAAAAATATCCGACAAAAACAATGGCTCGTAGCAAATGTGGTAGTTTAACAAAATTGCATTAAGTCCAGAAAAATTTAACTTTGAAGACCAATTGCGACACCATTGACATTACTAATACCGCGCGTTATATTTTCCTCAGATGCATTGATATGTCTACTACCCTGGAGGCTTCAGAAAATCAGTAATTAATGCGTAGTGTGGCCTACAAAATATCATAAACGGTCAAAAGTCGGTAAAATGGTTTTTGCCAATATCTTGGAAACCGGAGCTAAGATATGACTGTGATGTGCTACCTCGTGTTCAGCATGGGTTGGTCTACGGGAATCAGTTAGAGATGCTCGGGATACCCACAAAAATATCAATTTGTAGAACTGTGTCGAGCTTCGAATCTCAATTTGTAGAACTGTGCCGAGCTCCTCTCAATCTGTTGGCTTGTGAGCTTCTAATTCTCGCCAATTTAAATTCCTTTTCCGGGAAAACATTTGATATAGACTCATAATTTATATTGGTGTTCTGTTTCAATACGGTTCGCAGTGGAGGCCTGTAGCAAAAAAATTGTAGTCCAGTTTTTTAAGAGTATTAAAGTATTACCAAAAAGTTAAAAGCCACAAATATTTAGTGGAAAATGTATATTTGTAGTACTATTTTTATTTTTAATAAATTTTTCTACCTTTTTTGCAAAATACATTTTTTTTCGAAACATTGGAAGTTCAAAACTAGCCAGCACGATTCTTTGCTAACACTCTTAACTTAATCAATCGAAAAAGAATACCCTATAGTTTCCGTAAGAATAATCTGGCCAAATTTTAAAAACCTTTTAGATTTGATAGAAATACCACACAACCAATTTTCTATTATTTTCCAACATTTTTCTGTACGTGTACGAACTTGTCTCTTGTCGACTATAGAAAATCATTTTCGAATCGGGTGCGAATCAGTTCCTAAATAAACCTTTGTTGTGGAATTATATATTCACTCATAGGCTTGCAAATTACCGTTACATCCCCAAATAAACATATTAAAAATAAACACATTTCACGTCACGAGCACGATCATTACCTGCTTCATTTTCCATGGTTATTTATAAAAAGTATTTCCAATTTGAACCCACCCGCAAATATTAAGAAAGTAATCAAACGAAAACAGATGCAAAAACAGCTGATTAGTGCCCTTCAATCAGCTTGCGGTATTTGAATTTTGGAAGTGAAAATTTCATTTTCACAGAAGACACTAAAAAGAGCACGGAAATTTTTTGAAATTTGAAAAATTGAAAAATGAAACTGTTTTTTAAAAATAATTTAAAGGACCGATCTATCCCGATTGATGGCTTTATGTCCAGCAATAAAAAGAAAAAAAAGACCTTTTATTAATAATTAAAAAAAAAATGTTTTTTTTTATTTGTGCTAACGAACTAAGAAACGTCCAAACATATACTTTCAATTGCCACATATCGCATGCATGATTCATATTCATGTCAATGCCCTATTCTGTGAATTCCTTAACATCGAGTTCGAGAAGTGAGCTTTAAATGCGTGTTATGGGATTACCAAAAGTCCTAGACTATTTTTCTATCGGATTATTCTGCATCATTTTATCATCTTTAAAGTTGCATTTCAACTTTCTTCAATATCTAACAACAAAAAAATAATAATTTTGGCGCGACATTTGCTCTAGGCGCCCCTAACGTGCGGCTCTACAACTTTATTTCAGGTTCCTACTGGATACTCTTGGATTCAGTAATTCTAATTACTTCCAGATGATTGTAACGCATAGAACCCTCGTCTACGACGCCATCTTCTGAATATAAATCTCTCCGAATCGCTTAAAAGCATTTTGAAAGTGAAAATCCTAGAATAGATTGCATGGAGCAGCTTGGTATGTACCCGATAAACAATTGGGAAGTGAATATTTTGTTTTACTTCGTTAGTTAATGATGGATTCCTTGTGAAAATGCAAACTGATGTCATTTATACCGACTTTAGCAAAGCCTTTGACTCTGTCAACCATGATCTTCTCCTCTTTAAGCTCGATCGATTAGGATTTCCCTCTTCTTTTCTGCTTTGGGCTTCGTCCTATCTAAAAGATAGAACTCAAAAAGTTCTGCTTCGTTCTAACACTTCAAAACCTGTGTCTGTAACCTCTGGAGTACCTCAAGGTAGCCACCTGGGTCCTCTGTTCTTTACTCTATTTATCAATGATCTTCCTACAATATTATCATATTCTCGGATACTCATGTATGCCGATGACGTTAAACTTATTCTATCTTTCAACAACCCGATTCATTCTATTGGATTGCAAGATGATCTTAACTCCTTGCAATCTTGGTGCTTGGTAAATCATTTGCATCTGAATTGCTCCAAGTGCATGTTTATGACTTTCCATCGTTGCAAACCATTTCTGGTTTCCTATACGATTGGTAATGAACCGTTGCAACGTATTTCGTCTGTCGTTGATCTTGGAATTCTGTTTGACCCCAAATTGAGTTTTAATCACCATATCTCCACTATTGTTAACAAAGCGAATGGTGTACTTGGATTCATTAAACGTTGGTCAAAGGAGTTTAATGATCCCTACACCACTAAACTTCTTTATACAGCTTTAGTCCGTCCGGTGCTAGAATACTGTTCATCCGTATGGTGTCCGCAGTATAAAAAGCATGTTGATCGTATTGAATCAGTTCAGAAACAATTTTTGCTTTTTGCCCTTCGTGGCCTAAATTGGGACCCTAACCTCCGTTTGCCATCGTACTCCAGAAGACTCTTGCTTATAGACCTTCCTTCGCTAACTAACCGCAGAACAGTCTTAGGTGTTTCATTTCTTCACAAGTTAATTATCGGTGATGTAGATTCTTCTGAACTCTTACGTCGCCTTAACTTCTCTGTTCCTTCTAGGCCAACCAGAAACTTTATTCCTTTAATCTTGTCTAGATGCACAACTGATTATGCCCAGCATAATCGATTTCGGGTTTTATGTCAAGACTACAACGATCTATATCACCTCCTCTCACCAGATCTCTCTCTCTTCTCTTTAAAAACGTCCCTTTACACTTATCTCCGTGAAAATCTCTGACCACTCCCAGCTGTGAATAGGGGCATAGCTTGCCGGACTGGCTAATAAATCTTCCCCCAACGGGTCAGAGATTTTTCGGTTATACTTTTAGTTTTATTTTAAAATATTTTTAATTTGTAATTTTCTATTTTTTTGTTTTTTTTTTGTCACTCTTCCATTTTATCTTTAATTATAGTTTTATGCCTTTTTTCCTCTATGTATTTGTAAGCCTGCATTTTCTTATTCTTTTTTTCTTACCTCTTCACATCTCTACAGGCCTGTTCTGGGCTTCACATAATTTATTAAACTTCAAATGAAATTAAATTTGAACGATTTTGTGTTCGCTGTTCTGGTATTCGACTTGCAATTTGACTGTTTCATTTCCAAATTGTTTTTCTTATAACAACTCGCTGAACTTAATCAGTTGGATGCAACAATCAAAATACAAACTCTGCAATAGCTTAATATAGCTGTTTAATATCTCGCTTTATTTTAATAGCACTTAATGAAAATTACTTACATCTGAGTTCACATGCTCCAAGCAATGGGAATTCAAATCGAGTAATTCAATCAAATTATGAAAACCAGAACAGGTAGCCAAGTCGAAATAGAGACAATTTAATGTAAGTGAAAAACTGAACAGGCCTGTATATTTGGTATATTTGGTTGTGTTAGCTCTAATATCGACTCTGACCACAACAGGCTGTGAATCGGGGCATAGCTGGCCGGACCGGCAAATAAAAATCCCCCACCGAGTCGGAGTCGTTATTAGTTTATTTTGTAATTTTGTTAGGCTTTCTTTTTATGCCTCCTTAGTAAATAAGCCTTTTTATAACGTGCTTACAAATTTGTTGACAGCCTTTGTTTGTCGACCATTAATAAATAAATAAATAAATAAAAAAAAATAGAGCTGCATCCGTGGCGTGAACTTAATCGTGTCACGACATGAACTTGAGCAAATATAGACCACATAAAGAATATTCACTCTTGATCAGCACGACTAGCTGAGTTGATGTCCGTCTGTTTCTGTACTATCTTCTCAGTCAGTTTGTAATCTATCATCACGATACTTTTGCACAAAGTCTTGCAGTACAAATACGCTTCACATTTGTTGGAATCGGCCGGATCAGATGACTATAGCACTATAGCAAGCTGTCGTGGGAACGATCGGTCGAACAATTAGTATTAGTAAGAACAATGTTGTTGTTTTCAATGGAAACGCCCACAAACATTGCATTTCTTAGTTTGATATGCTTTCCCATGATTTCACCGTATAGAGTAGAAGTCATATTGATAAGAACTTTTAGGTTTTCAAGGCAAATTTCCTTAAAGTTGTCATTTATTTATTTGATGCTTTTTCACAATTCCACAAAGTTCTATCAGAGTCGCAAGAATATAGCATATAGCTGCAGTACGAATGATCGGTCGAAAAATAAGTTCTGTTGAGAAAAACTTTTTTTGTGTTAACTGGAATCGACTCCAAATTTCCATTATGTTCGATTGTTGGTCTTTTCCATGATTCCATCAAGTTTGGTCGAAATCGGACATTTATTTAGTATTGGTCCCATAGATAAGAAAGGTCTGAAAAATAGTCTCATTTGGAAAAACGTGCTGCAAGGGAATGCAAGCTTCAGCCGAGCCGGAGTTAACTTTCCTCTCTTTGTGAGTAAATTACGATCAAACAACGTGAGTGCAGCATTCATAAAATTTGTTTTATTTTATTTGTTGATTAACATACTCAAATGCGTCCGTAAATACTGCATAAATCGTGAGTGACGCAAAATAAAAACTCTGATCTTGATGTGTGGTCTTAACTCAACTCCTACAAAAAAAATGCACCTCAAACATTTTCCGTTTGACCTATTCATTAATTCTGTGAGGTCTATTTACTGAATTTCAAACTCACATTTGCCTTTAAAACAAAATCGAACCAAACATGCTATCAGAATAATATTATTAGGCCAAAAAGAGAAGACTGTTAGTAAAAGACGCACACGCAATTCAAAAACTATCAAACAAATTGTGAAATGATCATTATCACAACAAAGTTCTTTAATCAAAAAATTATTCTAGAAAAATGTGAAAAGTTTGTCTTCAATTATACCCATTTTCTCGATTCTGTCTCATCGATATATTATATAACAATTTTTTTAATATCATCCATATTAACGACTTAAATTTTATCAAATGCAATTTACAATAACAGAATTAATTTTTATGCCAGATTCCCAACTTGACTTAAAGCTATCAACAAATCATCCACATCAAAAACCATGCAAAAGGCAAAGAATGTTCTTACGATCTACGCTTTGTACAACAGACCAAAATATGTGCATACAAACAAAGGAATTATAATTATATTGTACATTATCTAGTATAAATACTTAGGACTAGGCTAGTCGACTGGAATCTTTCACTTGTCAAGTGTCTGGTGCCTTGTGCCTAGCTTGGGAGTCCTTCAGCCAACGCTGTGTGGACTCCTCCTCACCGCCGTGCTCCAGCACCAGGAAGAGTTCGCGCTGCTGGTCCTGTTGCGATAGTTGCTCACGTATGAACTGGAGTACATCAGCTTCGTTACCCAAGACTTCAGGCTGACTCAGTTTCGAATCCAGATTGTAGTAGTGCTCTCCTACTCGCCGAACTGCTATCCAGTGCCGCCTTCGCATGGGCAATGTAATGATTCCAAATTTGTAGTCCGACGGAATGTTCAGTATAAACCCAATGATGACGCTCAAATCAATGCAGGACGGATCCTTCCGCTTGTCAAACCAAACTGCCTCGTAGTTGTGTAGCTCCAGAGCTGTCATAATAACATTGACGTCGTAGTTGCCCAGGCCCAGTACGGAGCGGTGGGGATTTATCCAGACATTTGGGCTGAGATTACTGCAGATATCATCCAGTTCTGCCTTAGAGTAGTGATCGCCTGTTGACAAAACAAAGCCAATTGAATTATTGCGGCCACACGTGTCGTATGCTTACCTTGCAGAAGATTGTTGAGTGTGTGCAAGGCACACATTTGCCTTGATTGCTTTTCATGGTAGATTCTTACAGCGGGAGTTGGCATTTTGACTAAATACGTACTTTGGATTTATAATAACAACTAGCCAGGTCTGTTTGTTGTTTATGTCCGTCAAAATAGCGTCGATGAAATAACGTCGAATTGGAACGGTGGAGTGCGGAACACAAGATAAGTTGTTGATTTTTAATTATTTCCTTATTAAGCAATAAAATTTGACAACTTTAAATGCGAAATTGCTTAGAAATTCATAAGCTTTGGTTTAAATTATCTTGTGGCAAATTAAAATTTGCTCCGCCTTTCACATTCTCATAACTCGATTCTCGATTAACAACACCTTTTTATATTTTGTTATTGGGGAAGCATTTATTTATTAAGTCTATAATTAAGTTTACTGTGGGACTTAGTATTCGAAATCTCACCGACTCCCCCTCGCGGAACTACTCCTCCTTCATTTTGGAATAAGCTGTTCCAAACTACTTTAATTCAGAAAGTGCAACAAACGTAAAACTGTATTTGGTTTGTTAAAAAATTATTTATTTAGTAAGGTGTTGTTTTACCGACCTAATCTTCAGTAGTCCAAATGGTCCAAATGGAAGGTTTGGCTAGATCGAGGTCATCCGGACGTTTTTTCTCCTTTGCATTTTTTAAGATGTTTAAAATCGATCAGTATTTAGACCTATCGCCGGTTAACCTATCGATAGCCGATAGTTTCCTATCGGTTGTTAAGCACATCGATGTTTTTGGTGTATTTATGGCAACCCTAGTCACATGATTTTCACCTGACAATCTGCTGCTTCTCAGTTCCAGTTGTTCCAGTGCAAAATTTCGACGACGAGAATTTTCATCTGATCAATTTTCCGCCTGGACGAATCGAAGCCAAAAACCAGATAGCAAAATGAAAATCTGTGGTCCAAAATTGTCCCTGTGCGGATTGATTGTCTCTGTCTGGGGCATTGTTCAGCTGGTGAGTGTGTGTGTGTCTGTTGATTTTTTCAAGTTGCCTTGGTGCGTCAGGGGCGGGTGATTGAGGGTGGGGGTGCGCACTGTGGTCACAAGATTTCAATTTGAATGCAAATACATGTATCTGTTGATTCCCATTTTAGGTGCTCATGGGCCTCTTCTTTTACATCAATAGTGTGGCCCTGATTGAGGACTTGCCATTGGAGGAGGAGTATCACTCTCTTGAAGCGTTCTACACGGCTGCCAATAGAGCGTACAGCCAGGTTCGTTAGGACGGGAGCAAATCGTGCAAATCGGCTCTGGGAGATGTGTCTGCACTGGCCATCGCTAAGTCGATCGCTCCGTTTCCTTGTGCCTGCCACTAATTTGCTTTTGATTTCAGAATGCCTACAACTGTTGGATAGCGGCCTGCATCTATGTGCTGACCCTGCTGCTCTCCGCCCAGCAATTCTACATGAACAGCCGGGTGACTGCCAACTAAACTGTCAGCACACAGAGTATAATTAGTATTGAAATCAGTTCAGTTGAAGATATTTGTTACAGCCATTTTACTTATTGTATAATATTCCCCACACGTTTATTTTTGTTCTGTTGCTGAAGTCTCCTTCAAGTTAAATACTTCTCTAATGCTTAAGCAAAACGTTCAGATCTACAGTGAGTGTACGTAGCCGATTTGTTTGTCCATAAGAAATACATACATTCCTTAGTTTGATTATAATTCATACATCTGTTTATCAATTGCAAGCTCATTTGAAGAATTATTTTCCTCGCCCGCCCCCCCTACCCATTACATTGTCGGTAATCCTATTTAACAGTGTATTCTATTTGGACTATGTAAAAGAAGTCGTTTTCCAAAGTTATCGGATCCAATGTCACTGATGAAGAGACCCTCCCGTCTTGCACGGATCTTCGCTAGTTGGTACTATGTATTGTTCTAAAAAATAAATGTAAATTGTTAAAAATAAACCACCAAATAACGGCCAACCTGCTTGATCGAAATAGGTATAGAATTGGAGATATGGACAACTTTGTATTTTACCTATATCGGGCTGACTTGCACCTCTCATCCTAAAAAGTATTATTTCCATTTGTTACACAAGTCCCTTTCGTCCAATTCGTGGAGCCCAAGGAATTGTAAGACGGTATATCAGGGATTGTGGCCGGGTTTGGTGCAGCGGGTTGTGTGTACGATCCCGCCTTGAGACATCTAATGAAAAAGTTCTCCGTTTCCGTTCAGATTCGGCGTAAAGCTGTTTGTCCCTTTCTCTATTGCGAATTTAGAAGTGCACAAGAGACTGAGAGGAGCTCAGCTTTGGTCTTTTGGGTGTTGCTGGTTAAAGCCAATTATAATAAAGCGGATTTAAGTCTTACGAATGAATGCCAAATAAATTTTTATGGATCAAATATGACTTCATTAGGCCTGATCAGAAATTAAGTAAAATTGCATTTCGTAGTCTACATATGTCATGTTCTGCTCTTATTTTGTGAATCATTCAATGGGCTTTGGAGTCGAGAATCTTAAAAATCAGATGCTAATGGTGATTTTAAAGGTATTTCCGAACATTTTCTTATCTTATTTTAATAGGCCATTGTGACGAACTAAAATTGGGTCTCACCAGGAAACTGGCCTTTAAATGGGAAGACAAAAAATGAGTAAAATGCTGAAGATGAAAATCGGAATTTCTTCATATTGTAAGTACATAAGTTTAGACTTGAGTCGACAACAAATTATCATGGATAAATCTCTTTAAACTTTGCTCTGCTTACGAATATTAAAAATTGAGGAAAGTTACCTTCGGCACGGCCATAGTTTGTATACCCTTGCATCATATCAAGTTTTTCTCACAAAGACTACTTTTCTGACTCTACTTTTCTATGACAGCTATACAATATAGATGTCCTATTTTGACCAAACTTAATGGAATCATGGGAACGCATAGCAAATTAAGAAATACAAAGTATGAAGGCGTTTGCTTTGAAATCAAAAAATCAGTTTTTCGACCGATCATTCCTATGGCAGCTATATGCTATCCGATCCGCCTGGTTTCGATACTTGTACAGCGTATTTGTGCTACAGGACACGTGCCAATTTTGGAAGCGGTAGCTTTCAAACTGACGGAGGATCTCGCATAGAAACAGACGGACGGACGGACGTACATGGCTCTATTGACTCAGCGCGTCATGCTGATCAGGAATATATATACTTTATGTGGTCGGAAATGCATCGTTTTCTGCTTCCCTCTCTCTAAGCAAAAAGTTTTCGAATGCGTCGTTAGTGTGCCCAATATCTGGAATCTCACAAATTTTCATAGAGATCGGATAATAAATGGCAGAGCTATAAAGGAAATTAAAAACGTTGCATACTTCTCTGAATTGAATACTCCGAGTCCCTCCCAATGTCTGCACGCAGCTCAAGGTTGTTTTGATCGTACACATTAAGAGTAAAAAACAAGCAAACTAAAGCGCATTTTTAGTTCGTTTTTTACTTCATAATAAAGGTCTTGGCTAGCACTTCAATTATTGCTAAAAGTGATTAGCAAGTGCAGTCGAGTTCCCAAATTGACAATAGAACACAAAAAGAGGAACATTTTTTGTTCTTGCACGATGTGTCTAAATTGCGCCGTTTAAGAGTTACAGCGATTCGAAGTAAATGCAGTTTGTTTGGAAACTAATTGTTTTAATAGTACAATTTTTGTTTAACTTATGAGTTTTCTTTCAAAAATTCGTATTTGATTGCAAATTAATTTTTTTAAATGTCAAAATAATTTTGTGAAGAATTTTAAAACAAGTAGTTTCGAAATAAACTGCATTTACTTCGAATCGCTGTAACTCATAAACGGCGGAGTTATAAGCGAAACAGTTGAGCTGATAAGAGCACCCCCCCCCCAGTTGATGGTCAGGACTAGAAAAAAGTGTTGCCTACATTTGGGATAATTTTGTTACATTCATCGTCAAAAATTCAAAAACAAATAAATGAAAACAAATGAACAGGGTATTTAGTGGTCGGGAAACTCGACTGCAGCGCCCTTAATTGTTTTGTGTTTATTTAATTATTAACAACCAAATTGAGTAAATAATAAGAAAATATGCTAAATATATTATGATTTCAAATTATTGTAAGATATGAATATATATATTGTGTTCAAAATTTAATTAATTGTTATCGGAATGTTCAGTTCGAGCTGCTTTTATTTGGTGGCCATCACAAGAAAGTGTATGTAATTTCTGCATACCAGGAATGCTCTTCAATGCTGTCCATTTCATTATAAATTTGCGGGAAAACTCTTCAATGTGGTCAGAAGCGATGTAATATATGTCGACTCCGTTAATATTGTCTTGTGCACATTGGAAAAAAGAAAATGCATTAGACCAAACAATATTCTGAGACTTCGTAATCTGACAAACCTTTCTTTTCAGAATTCCACCCACTCCATCAAGCTTTTCCAAGGGAAGTTGCAAAGTAGCCAGAAAGGATGAGGATTCTTTATGTGTCACGGTTTGCGAGATATGACTTTAAAAATTGTACAGCTGTGTTCGAAAATATATACATTTGTTAGAGTTTTGTACATAAAATTTAGTCCGTGTTAACCGTGTCAAATGCTTTACTATAGTCCAAGAGAGTCAGAAATGATGAAAGGCATTAGCCTTTGTCAATTCCGGAGCGAATATCTTTCGCAATATTTTTTATAGCCGTCGTACAGCTTCTACCTTTTCCTAAATCCTGATAGATTGTCGTTAAAGACTTGTTCGGAAAGCATAAATGTATTTATTTGTTTTGCCATGAGATTTTCAAGTAGTTTTGAAAAGAAAGGCAGTCTCGAAATTGGTCTATATTCATTGACAGATTTTGGTATAGGTATTATCTTGGCTTCTTTCCACGCATAAGGAAATGTGGATGTTGTAAGGGCAGTGTTGGAAATGTATGTTATATATTGAAGTATATGTGGAAGAATTTCCAGAATTTCGTACTTATATCCAAGGCTGCAAACCTTTCAAATTATCCATGGGGCTCGGTCCGGGGGTTCGAGCCCATTTTCAAATCCAAGGTTCGGTTCGCGGACCGGTTCATGGAACCCCTGAACCCAAGGTTCTGGTTCGAACCTTGGTTCGCTTGCACATAACAAAATAATTTGACTTTTGATTTATTAATACGTTGAATTGAAACCATCTATCCATTTGCTTTATCATATTGATGATTTCTTAAGTTAATTCTATTATCAGCTTTTAGAAACGGCAAAGTTTAGGTAAATTAGCATTATATCTTCCAGGAGCTGTCCATCTATACCAGCTCTTAAATCAGAAAAAACAAACTTAAGTATTGAAAATGCTCGTTCAAATGCCTCCCTTCGCTCAAATCCCGCAGAATTTGCCATGCGGTCATTTTTGTCCACAAGCTTTTGGCGGGCGAGGTTGACTCCATGTGTCTTTTAAACCTTATTAATTTGACAGTACCACTCAGAGTAACTCGCCACTATACTCCAATCTACCTCCCGCCTCGCCTAACGAACTATGCTCATCGTGACCCCCTCCGTAGTCTGTGTCTTGCTTATAATGAGTATTATCACCTGTTTTCTATAGATTACTCTATCTCAAATGTAAAAATCGCCCTAATGTCATACCTTAACTAACAATTTTTATCTTCAGCTAACGTGCACTCTGACCACCATTGCTGTGAGTAGGACCATAGCTGGCTTTTGCCAATAAATTAGTCCCACCGGGCCAGAGATCGTTATATCTGGGTTCTCATTTTATAATTGTAATTTTTGCATATTATGTTTGACTGAACATTGTTAAACTTACCTCAATAAATAAATAAAATAAAATAAATAAAATGATACATGAGTTGCTTGTACAGCTGGTATAGTAAAAGCAATATTTTTGAAGTCTTCTTTATTACGCCTTTCCATAATTGTAAAACACGGATGTAATCTTGGACAATTTTCAAAAGAATCTATAACATCATTCACAGATTTTATATTTGATATTTGTTTATTGCTTTCATAAACTTCTCGTCTTGGCAATCAGACGTTGAGTCATTTATTGTCGAATTTTGACAACTCTGATTAAGCATATTAAATTGGTGAACCGAACCTCATTTTTCGAAAAAGTGGTCCGGTTCGGGTTCAGGTTCGAGGAGTCAAAAATGTATGGCACCTGGTTCATGGTCCGGTTCGCGAACCCCAAAAATGCCGAACCAAATCCGTTCTCAGGGGTTCGGTTCCGGACCGGTTTGCAGCTTCACATTGATTAACACGCATAAAACTAAATCTATTATCACAGGTTTTATAAGGTTGACTCTGCAGGTACGCGTTGTGCTTTACATCAGGTACATGAGATATGACAAATATATTGTTAAGTTCGTTAGTGTTAATGTTAATGTTGTGATGGGGTTTGGTCTTGCCAGCACCGAGATCGTTACTTTTCTCAGTTGCCCTTGACGGAAACACTAACAATGCAAAAACACTAACTGAGTGCCGCAAATCTCTAAATGAGATGGCTCAGCACCTTAAAATACGGCTCGTATGGGTGCCTGGACACCGCAACATCGAGGGCAATGAGACAGCCGACCGACTCGCTAGACTAGGCACTACCGCCCAGCTCCTACCGGAGAAGAGCACGATTGGGGTGACTATTGCGTCTTGTAAACTAAAAATACGGGAGTCCACCCTCATAATGGCCACGAACCGCTGGAGATCAATTCACTCCTGTGAAATCTCTAGGCTCACGAGGCCCTCTCTCAATTTTAAAAGATCTTTAACACTACTGCGTCTAGGCAGACAGAATGTCTCCCTACTCGTGGGAATTCTCACAGGACACTGCCTTATGGGCAGGCATCAGCCATAATGACTACTGCAGAAACTGTTGCTCAGTTGATGAAGAAGAAAGCGTCCAGCATCTCCTATGTCCCTGTCCAGCGATCAGTAGGAGGCGATTCGCAATCTTGGGTCAGCATTTCCTACCTGGCATTTCATCAGTCTCTGAAATAGAGATTACTTTACTACTCCAATTTGTGCTACTTTCAAAGTGGTTCAGAAGGGATGACCCTTCCTTTATTGTCTAAAAGTAAACTAAGCGGTTATATGGTATCACAATGGACCTATTTTTGGTCTAAGTGAAGGAGCATCACCGCTCCTACCATCTCAACCTAACCTAACCTAACCTGTATTGGCCCATGTTGTGTACTCTTAACAATTTCCAGTTCGATCAGTAAAATCATATATGAGCTTCATTTGGAGAGTGCAAATCATTTTCGCGCCCAATCAATCGATGGATGAGAAGGGGGAGGGCACTTGCATCTCTGGAATGCAGTCTTGCCAACTCTTCGGATCGTAAAAACGCTAAGCAAGGCTTTAACATAAACTAGAAAAAGCCAGATTGATCGAAACATCGATGTTGGCCTAACTGCGTTCCTCAGATCCCAAGTGGAGGTGTTGCCGGATTTTTGAGAATGTTCTTTGTTGATTTCTTTTCTACATCTTAAAGACTAACTTCTTTCTCGTGTAAATACGTTTTAAAGGATTTAAAGTTTGACGCTACCATACCATCTTTAAAAACGAACCGTTTTTTGATGCGATCCACAAATCCATCCAATTTTGGAGCATGCGACATTCATAAAAGCGAATAATAATCGGAAGGGGCATTATCTGGGCTTTGCGGCGGGTGGGGTATCACCCATATCACCGTTTCAAGGTACGTTTTGAGCGGCCGCTCGAAATGCGGCCAAGAGTTACCATGTGGTAAAAATTACCTTAAAGTGCCTTGGCTATGCTCAAACGCATAAATTCAGGTCGGTATGGTTGGCCTCTGATGGTTTCTCCTAGTTGTTGCAGCTAATACTACACCACGCCCAATATAATATTACACATCAAGTGCGGACCAGTTCGGGCAAGGCTGAGCTTTGCCAAAATGATTCTAGATGTATTTTTTGAAAAACGTATTATGTACCCATTTGTACATGCTTTATTATTTGCGCCCACAGGGCCAAGCTGAGATCCTCCCAATCTCTGATAAATGGTGATTTTTAGCAGCTTTCGGATATAATTTAAAAACATACATAAAATTCAGAAAAACATTATTTGAGTCGATAGAACGATCTAAAGGGTGATTTTTTAAAAGCTATAGGAAAGTTTTAAAAAAAAAACATAAAATTCAGAAAAATGCATAAAATGTTAATTTGAATCAATAGTACGGTCCATATAATTTAATGTTTGAAGATTATTTCATGCAAATGTTGACCGTGACTGCGCCTCAAATGGTCCATCCGCTTAGTCCAATTTTGACATACTCTTTCCAACATTTCGGCCGGTATCTCACAAATGAATGCTTCAATGTAGTCTTCCAATGCGTCAATGGAAGCGGGCTTGTCTGTATAGACATGATCTTTAACATAGCCCCACAAAAAATAGTTCAAAGGCGTTAAATCGCACGATCTAGGCGGACAATTGACCGGTCCCGAACGTGAAATAAAATGTTCACTGAACTCGCCTCTCAATAAGTCCATTGTTGCGCGTGCTGTGCGGCATGTGGCACCGTCTTGTTGAAACCACATGTCATGCAAGTCAAGCTCTTGTATTTTGGGCAAAAAAAAAGTTGGATATCATCTCCCGAATAGCCGCTTCAGTGGGTCGATTAAACTGACCATAAAATGGAAGAAGCGCGCGATGAACTTTCTTAACAGAGCTCGCATTTTGATAATAAAATTCAATAATTTGCAAGCGTTGTTCGTTTGTAAGACGATTCATGGATATACTATAAACCAAACTGAAGATGTTTGACAGTGAAACAAAACACGAAACGTGCGTGAGCTGTTTAAACTTTAAACCTGTGTTGCCAAAAAGATAATAGCTAAATAATCACCCTTTATGTAATTTAATGTTTAAAGATGATTTCATGTAAGTGTTGACTCACCAACATATCGGCCGATAGGATACGAACAGGGCTGCAAGCCAAAAAATATTCGGATCTCCGGTTCACTGGCTCCATCCAAAATTAGCCAATTCGAGGTTTTTGGTTATTAGCAAATATTCAATTTATAATTTGCTGTTAAGTAAATTTCCATTTCGTAGTTTGAAGTATTATTTAAAACGCTTTAGAGTCAAGGATCATAAAATCAAGTCCTATAAATTAGGTAATTCTTAACGTGCTTATGGATTTCTTATTTCACTTTGCTGCCTATTTAAGGAGTCAGTCGCACCAAACCATCCATATAACAGATGAAGTCGCTAAGCCGAAGGTCAAATATCTAATGTCCACCAGTTTTGTTGAACTGAACCGAAATCTTAGGTTCGAAAAAGGTTCAGGTTCAGTTCGGTTCAAAACTGGTTAGCAGCCCTGGTTATTATACGAGGGTGACACTGAAATCTCTAGAGATTTCGCTCTCGGTTGGTTTGTAAATCTCTCGAAAAATTTGTCGGTGCCACAGAACATCAAGAGATTTAATTTTCTAGTTCGAAGTGTAGTTAGAATTGGAGTTCGGTTGAAAGAGGTTTCGGTGCCACCCCCTATAAATATTTGATCGCGGGCTACTGTAGCCGGTACAAAAAGAATCATATGAATTTAGAGTATCATGGAATCCTTTAGATCGAAGTGCGATGAAGATCGCATGGTACTTACATTTGTTTTCTGACTTCTTCTAACTGACTTACCTTTATGACGCAATTTCTGTTTTTATACCCGGTGTACGATGAAGTTGTACGAATGTATGTAACAGGAAGAAAGAAACATTTCCGTCCCCATAAAGTATATATATTCTTGATCAGCATGAACAACCGAATCGAAACAGCCATGTCCGCCTGTAAGAGACGACTATAAGAGATAGAGCCACAAATTTCTGCATGAAGGTAGATGTATGCCGTACGTAGATCAAGTTTGTTTAACACCAAACAACTCTTCCATTCACAATTTTCACGTTAGAGCCTCGTGGTTTAGTATACTTAAAGCAAGGCCCAATATCTATATATTCTGAAAAGTACAATCAGATCGGACAAAAAACACCAGAGCCATATGCGAAATAATTGACCGTATGGAGGCTGGCCCCCCAGGGTGGCGTGTTATTCAGGGCTAGAACCGCTAAATAATGTAGCCTACTTTCAGGACGACCCTTTAATAGCTGTTACAAACTCCGGTTACATTCAAATTCAAAAATAAATAAATGAAAACAAATGAACAGGGTATTTTGCAGTCGGGGCACTCGACTGCAGCGCTCTTACTTTTTTTTCCGAAATTGAGTCATTTTTTTGAATATCTGAACATTTATTGATTTGGGTCCGATTGCAGATCTAATACAGAGGAATACATTTAGAAGATGAGAAATAGGCCTCAATGCAAGAAAAACGACCAAGTGGTTGAATCAAACATAATCATGTGTCCATATATTTGTTCATTCATTGGCAACTTAACATAACATTCTGCCGCATTACACGATTAAATAATACAGCTAGAACAAATTAGATGCATATTTAAGTTATTTTACATATTAATGTAAATACGTAAGCTTGTATTCTAAACACTGATTTTGATTGTTTCGATAATTAGCAATTATGTCTATGTATTAACAATAAGTTTAACAGTCCCCATGTATTAAAATATACTATTTGAATTGTACACATTCACGTCGGTTCATACTGTAGAAATAAATAGAGTTACAGACTAGACTATAATATTAAACATGATTAATAAATTAACACAAAGAGAAACGGATTAAAGTGTTATAATAAGCTGAAGTGGGCGTAGATTAGGTAGGTTAGATTCTTGAATTTGACTTTAGAGATTATTTAGGCATTCGGTAAGAGAGTCTAAGCAAGAGAGAGAGAGAGAGAAGCGAGAGAGTGAGAGAAATTCAGAATGCTTGAATGTGCCTCGGAAACTCAATTTCTGTTATCTATAGAGGATAATAGATTCAGTTTTGGTTAGAAGCTGGCGTCCACAACAATTTATTTCATATTTATTCGGTCCTGATTGCAGCTCGATGATCGAGAAGATTTTCGATTGATCGATTCCAGATATGCGCCTGGCGTCCAACCTTCTGCATTGGTATCTGTGAACGATTAAGTGAACATATTTGTAACAATTAGTTAAAGTTGTGATATGACTACAGTGATTTCGAAATGAACGGGTAGCCTTCTAGTTAACAACATGCATTACGTTTAAATAGTTTGTGGGTACATTTACCTATGACTCGCACATACCACCAGCCAGCACATCCCACCTTCAGCAGCTCGATAGTTTCACCTTCTCGCATCGAAACTTCCGAGTGTCCCATTGCCGAATAATCAGCAAGGGCAATGAATTTACTGCCCTAAATTAGAATTTGTACAATTTGGTGTTGTTAGTTGGGTAGCATTTAGTGTAGAGGCTTATAAAATAGTTTCTAGCAGGGAGTACTTTTGGGGTTAGCTTCATAGTGTTCAAGCGGTTCTTAGTAGTAAGTTGTTAATACATTTTATAAATACAAACTGTTTACGTAATGTTATCATACTACCGGATGACCGTTGTTTTACATGCTCCCCGGTTTGGACAGGCCCACATACTCCGCATTTAACTATATTGTCAAATAGACTCATAACTAAATATCAACATAAACTAACGGATAACGGACTAAAATCTAAGTTTATCTATAAGATGACACATCGACACTAAGGGCCGATTTCTTATGTTCATATTTTTGCAAAACCAGGTGGATTTTACGCATTCAAAAACAGGAACATGAGAAAACGGCGCTAAGTTGATGTATCATGGTCATGGTTTCTGAGCTCAAAAGTTGAAGTCGACTGAACCAAACTGAATACTTCCTTCTGCGCACTGGTACGTAATTGCTACTGGAAGGTCAAGGAATATAAGAAAATACGTCAAATTCTCAAAAGGAGGCGCTGTAGGTTCATATTTCGGTATTCATATCAATTTAATTACAGTTCAACAAGTGGCGCAGTAGGCGGTTATGTCATTTGATAGCACTGAATTTGTTTTGTTTTTCAGTTGATTAAACAATTTTGATTGCAATTAAGGGTAAATTACACAAGTTTACGAAAAAGGTCACTTTTTAACCAGAGAAGATAGCAAACGTTTCTAACGTATTTTCGGATTCTGAATTCAAATAAATTGTTCGTTTTGCCCCAGCACATCAGGTTTATGCAAAATGTGCATAAACGTGCAAAGTTTTATTTGATTCCTATGATGCCATAGTATTGATTTAAATATGAAAAATGTGAATTTTTCTAAGAAATTTCACTTTTTTCCCATGTTAAAAAAAATCGTAAAATTTACTTGCCAATTGAAAAAAACCACAAAACTATTTACTATGTAGACCACTGTGCTCTTAATTTTACTACATTTACACTATTTTGTTATTGTCGCCCTTTTAAAAGTTATGGTCCAAAAACAATACAGATTTTCGACTTATTTAATTTAATAGTTACCAATAAAATTTCTTAAAATTTGAAAATAACAATGATAGTACTGTGAAATAAGTAATTTGATATTATAAAGTAATTTTACATTAATTTTTTTAGATTATTCAAATTTTATAAGGAATTTCAATGAAAAAATAGTAAAAATAAGTCGTTAATTAGATTAGTTTTATTTCGAACCATAACTTCTAAAAGCGCTGTGATACAAGTAATATGTGTATGTAGTAAAATAAAGAGCGCAATGGTATATTAAAAACTTGATTTTGTGATTTTTTTTCAACTGGCAGGTAAATTTTACGATTTCTTTAAACGTGTAGAAAAGTGAATTTTTATAGAAAAATTAACTTTTTTCATATTTAAATCAATTTTATGGTATTTAAATTTACGAAGAAACAAATGTGGTTTGAATAGGTTAATTAGTGTGGCTTCATGACCAAAAAATGTGAACAAACCTCGTTCAACTCACGTTTATGAAAATTTCGCATTGACCTGACGTGCTGGGGCAAAACGGACAATTTATTTGAATTCAGCACTTGAAAATACATCGGGAACGCATGGTATCTTCTCTGGGTAAAAAGTAATCTGTTTTTTGTAAACTTGTGTTATTGATAACAGTTTATGATTTATGCGATTTATGCTAATTGATGCACCTTTTCAGTTCCATATTTGTTACGATGTCAAGAAGAGGTAATGGTAACATTGCCCGGTGTTCTCAGACTGCAATGAGACACCGACCCGTCGCTTAATGTGTAGAATCGTCGAGCTTAATTATTTTAAAGTTTTTGGTTTTGGTTAGCGACGTAAGTACACACCCTTACGTCATTTGATCAAGTCGTTACGCCACAAAAAAAGGCATAGCGCGTCACTGCTAATGACCAATTAGTGCTGGCAGTTTTAAGCTGTGACTTTGGTGTGCGTGTTTTTGGCCGTTTTACAGCCAGATTCTTGTAAAAGCTTATACAAATTTTCGTTTGTTTCCTTTGCTTTTCTTTCAAGTGCCGTAGTCTGTTTATTAATAAAAAGTAGATAAACTACATTTTATTAGAAAAAACTAAACGGAACAGGTTTAAAAGCAGCGGAAGCGATGCAAAATTGTGTAACATGGGAGTCTGGTGGTTCAAATGGCTAATAACATAATCATTAATCACAATCCCAATTATTATTTTTATTTTATATTATTTTATTTTACTCAAAATTTTTAACAGATCAGTAACAACACCAACTCACTATCAAAAGGTGCGGCACCGAAGACCGCAAAAAACGCAATCACTAAGTCACTACACACGGATGGGAGCAGCACGTATTCTGTTACAAACAGTGGAAAGTCCTCTGCTGTCTCTGGGACGAAATTCCCCAGCCAGCAACCAGCAGCTGGGGCCTCGACCCATGGGACAGCAAAGGGCTCAAAGATAGTTTGTAGCAGGGCCGTGGTGCACACCAGACCCGACCCAACCAAGGTCGGAACCGCTGATCAGCGCAAGGCGTACAGAATCCTAAAACGTCTGGCAACCAACCCAATCGGGAAGGACCAGACGTCGAAGGAGGATTATGCTAAGGTCCAGGAAGACATTGCCTGGGCGAGGGCAGTAATTCCAAACTTCACTATGGAAATGACCCCTCCCTGGCAGCAACTAGCTGCTGCAAGTGACCAGCCGGCAAAGGTGAACCCACCTAATAAGCCATCCACTGCGAAGAGGGATCGGTCCATGGATGAGCAGCAACCGCTGTCATCCAAACGGCCGAAGACTCATGGAGCCCCTCTTCGGGTCTCCTTTGCCGAGATGGCAAAAAATAAAAAGATTGTGGGCGTTTTGGACGACAACAACCCACACGGCACAATACCCAAGCACTACTGGAAATGGATTGACATCCGTGTTGCCCTGGTTGTGCTTCTGGAAAACCCAGGGGCACCTCCCAGCTGTTACAGCTTGGGCTGGTTCCAAAGCAACATTCGGCTGGTACCGTGTGAGGACGAGAGATCGGTGGTTCTCTACAAGTCCGCCATTTCAAAGGTGGGTGAAGTATACCTTGGAGCGAAGTTGAGGGTTGTTGACGCCAAGGACATACCATCCTGTCCGATGGCTAGGGCCTGGTTACCCGTACACCCTGCGGAACCAGAAAAGATCCTTCAACTAATGAAAATAATGAATCCTGGGTCACCCACCAGTAACTGGAAGGTTATCAAAGTGGAACGCTCAACCAAAGCAACCACTATGGTTACCTTCCAGGTTGATGACGAAACGGACGAGCATTTAACCAAATGCGATGGAATCCTGAACTATGGGTTCCAGAAGGTATTTATGCACATGTCCAAGACCGACACATCAGAGCTCGCAAGCTTAGCTGCAAGCGTTGATGTGGAGGAGGAGGACCGTAGTGATGATGAGATGAAAGTAGAGCGCACCCCTCAACAATAGGAATGGTCTGGTTACATCTCAGGTGGTTCAGACTATGGACCAGTCTTCGGGCGCCTATTTACCGAGCAGGAGCTTCTCCAACCGGAGGATGACGATGCCATGTTCAGACTCATAACTTAAGAATTCCGATAGGCCAGAGTCCGTGTATGCCTTTATTCTTCAAGTTTCCTCCTCGGTTAAGGATTTTCCTCGACCCATTTTAATTTTCTATTTTCATTTTGAGTTAAAAGCAATGGTGGCAATAAAAGGTGTCCTATTCAAGTGATGAGGAGTGTAAGTATATTTATTTAAATTTATCTCCTGTTACAAATAAATATCTACTAAAAACGTACAGCATCGACTAATATTACGCAGAGTACAGCTAAGAACCATAACTCACAGGCGAGAAGTAATTTGAAAATATATATACACGATATATATACATATGTAAGCATCTCCTACCAAATAGAGTAGAGGTCCAACTAGCAAATCATTTTTTCTTAGCTCATTTTTTTTAAGTTAAGTAGATAACTATATGGCATAAATCCTACTGCTTTTGATTTTGGATATTTTCTTCAACACAGCAAACACTATAAATTCAAACAGTTAAAAGATTGACAAACTTTCAGTTTTCAATCAATACACGACTAATAAACATGCAAATATTAGGAAATCATTAGGATACGATCGTGAAAAGTTATGGTTAGAACGGAAGATAGTATTTCAGTTGATATAAAGCATAAATGTATATTTTAGGGAAACGGCCCTTCGAAACTATTTGTGAACACTTTGGAAATTTGAAAAACTCTTATGGAAATCATTTAAAGCAAAAATTTAAAAACAGAGCTCACAACCAGGCAGTTTTTTTTTGTGAAAGATAGGAAGTATTTTATGTCTGAACTGTCCTTGCTAATAAAAAACTTCTACTAAGCGTAACACTTGTTGGAAATGTATATTTTGTTTCAAACTAAGGGTGATATTATTATATATAATCTATAATATATGTAGAATGTTTTAGATTTAAGATATGTTACAAACGACCACTGAAGAACTGTTGCGCTTTCCTAACATATTATTAATATCAGACGATTGCCTTCCGGCACAAACCATTTCAGCATTAGATTGAAATCAATGGGCGTGCTCAGCAGAATGATTGATCGCTGAGCGCAGCTATTGGTTGCAGGATCACTTAAAAGTGGCGTACTATTTCATCGATACGTGCTCCTCTATCATGTTGCCGCATCACTGGAGTCCAGCAAACATATCAGTGGAAATGTATGACTGAGGGAGGGAGGTAGTTCGTTTGCTGAACGCGGCCAATAAAACAAAAAATAGGAAATTTTTAAAGAGACCCCTTTGCCTTTTACTTTACTAAATTAACTAACATTTCAACTAGTTTCATGGCAATGTGAGTTTTAGGTAAATAATCCCATTAATATTTCAACATTAATTAGCAATAAGCCCTATGTGGTATCTAAGTAAAGCGGGGGTTCGAGTTGTGGATTCAAAGCTAAGCGAACAAATCGCTTGTAATCAGGTTGTTAATTTCACAAAACTTTTCCCTTGAATTGAACAGTTATGCTTAAGCAATATCTACGTGCTACTTGAAGCGCAGACTTAGCATCAAGCCATACTGTTACTAGCATGTTAATTGCCTTAATTAATTGTACGAGCACACATACTATTTTTGGTTTTTCTGCTGGTTGTAGTTACGGTTCAGTGGTCGACGGAAACGTAAAATTTGGAATTGGATTTGCTGTTGCGCGCAAAGGAGGCCGCGGACGAGGCACCATCTGTATTGTTTGACACCCACTGTGCAAGTAAATCCAGGAAACGCTAAAAATGCATTGCATAAACAAGCGATGGGCGTATTATGGATTTCGATGCGATGTATGTGGTGTTGTGAAATTTAGCGAGCGAAATTATAAATGAAGCAGAAACATATTAAAAATTAAACGAGTCACAGGCATTGATTGATAAAAAAAAAACAAACAGTTTGGAGCTCTCTGTCTAACTAAAAAATAACAGACTGTTATCCAAAGAAGAGAAACTTGTCGCTTTGGTTTTTAAGTTGGCAATAATAAAGCGGCTTTTTTTAAATTTATTCTGTAATCACAGTAAGTGACAATTCCTGAAGAGTAAAGGGGAAATCAATTTAATAAAAGAAACTTTAAAAGTAATCTTGGGTTTTTGTGAAACCGTGTATTTTTGATTATTTTTGATTTTTTTACTTTACAAATGTCTAAGCGAAATTAAGATCACTCACAGACCGAGAGAGTAATTATTTTTGCACCACCTTGTATTTATATGTACTAGACGAATGACGAATATCTATACTTTTAAGCTATTTCATATTCTTTTAATGCAAAATAATCTTAAGCTAACCTTACAACTAATGGAGCTTCTGTTTTTTTCTTCTTTTCTTTTTTCTTCGCTCTGGATTCTGCGAAATTTGAAAATCCATGAAGACTTTTCAACCAAATTGCGAATTTAGCACTTTAAGACAATGGGTCTTTCACTGTTAGAAAATCATCGCACAGTGGAGCCTTTTCCCAAAACTTTTGAGCTATTTGAGTTATCCACTTGTTCGTTAGTCAAAAATTTATTTGACATAGAGTACTTTAGGTTATACCCAGTGATAAAAATATGCGATTTTTACGCAGTCGGTCAAGCCTGACTCAGTCGGTCAAGCCTGACTCAGTCGGTCAAACCCGACTATAACATACTCTGTACCAAGAAAATCTGTCTTTTGATCATAACTCGAAAACCGTTCATCCGATCTTCTTCATTCCTTTGGCGGATCGATAAGTTATCCTAATAACTAAATATGTTCAGAAGGAACAAGCCATCTATCTTCAAAACTGTGGGATACGTTTTTTCTAAATTGCGGGGGCGGCAGGGGGCGTGGCCAAAATTGAAAATAAACTTGATCTGCCTGCAGACATAAGAAGCATATGTCCCATACATGTCAAGCCTCTATCTCTTACCATCTCTGAGATCTGTGCGTTCATACGGACAGACAGACGGACAGACGGACATGGCTATATCGACTCGGCTGTTGATGCTGATCAAGAATATATATACTTTATGGGGTCGGGATGCTTCCTTTTGGATGTTACATACTTTTGCACAAACTTATAGTACTCTATGTACCTACGGTACAGAGTATAAAAACGAGAAAACTAAGCTGACTTCGTCTGTGCCGAAGTTTTTACGCCCTTGCAAGTGCTCGCTTGAATATTTTTGAAATTAATTTTTTTTTGCCACAACGAGCTATATGATATAGTCATCCGATTACGACAAACAATTGTGAAACAAACCAATACAAAATTGCAGTATGCTACCATTAAGAACAAAAATGTTTTTCCAACTAAGACTGCCTTTCAGACTAATCTTTTGTATGGCAGCTACACCATATAGTTGTCCGATTTTCATCAAACTTTGCAGAATTATAAAAACGTTTCCATTAAAAAGAAACAAGTTTTTCAGTACTGAGAGA
Organism: Lordiphosa andalusiaca; assembly: GCA_035044965.1. Classification (NCBI taxonomy): domain Eukaryota; kingdom Metazoa; phylum Arthropoda; class Insecta; order Diptera; family Drosophilidae; genus Lordiphosa; species Lordiphosa andalusiaca. The sequence continues at coordinate 52,813 of JAWNNM010003637.1, read as the reverse complement.
CTAGTTCGCGTAGAAACAGACAGACAGACGGATGGACAAAGCTCAATCGACTCAGCTCGTAACCCTGATCAAGAATATATATAGTTTATTAGGTCAGAAATAAATATTCTATGCGTTGAAAACTTCTGGGCAAAATTATAATACCCTTGGCAAGTGTATAAAAACTCAGATGGCTTAAACATATTTTAATACCTCTTTATTTTAAAATATCTTTAACTAAAGAAAATAATTTTTATTTTATTTAACTAGTGAGAGCGTAGAGCCCTGCCCGACTTCGGAATACCCATTACTCAGGGCAATTAGTGTTTAACAGCCTCATGCGGCTCAAATAAGTATGTACGATTTTTTTAACTCTGTGAGATTGTTGATGTTGGACACGTCTTAAAAAATGTAGGAGATATTCAACTATTTTTATTGAGTGGGCGGGAGGGGGCGTGGTCAAAATTTGAAATAAACATGATCTGCGTGCAGACAATACTAGTCTACATTTAAAATTCGGTTACTCTAGCTCTTCTAGTCTCTGAGATCTAGGTGTTCATAAAGACAGGCGGACAGACGGACATGGCTATATCGACTCCACTATTGATGCTGATCAAGAATATATCTACTTTCTGGGGTCTGCCTGTTACACAAATTTGCACGACTTTAGTATACCCTTCTTACTCTTCGAGTAACGGGTATAATTATCAAATCGGTAATCTCTTCTCTTCTCTGTTCAAAATAGTCATTAAAATTGGGATTAAAATCAAAGCTAATTAACTTAACATTTATATTATTTTGCTATCAAATCCTTTCGTGATTTCACGTGTCTAAGCCATGTTATTAAAGGATTTGAGGAGGGCGCATGCCAAAAAGGTCTTTTTTTTGTTTAATAATTGAAGTCTTGCCTGAATTCGTCTATCTTAATTTTCTATGGTCTTTGTTTTTGCATTCCACTTCTTCTTTTGATAACTCACCAATTGGTTAACTTAATTCCATTAGAAGATGTTATGTACCGTGGGAGTAAGTTTGTTAACATGATACCTTTGAGTTATGCTATGTTAACAAAGGCACGCTGCGTTTTTGCCATGAACTTGATTTCTGACCAATAAAGGGCTGGCCATATCACTTCATAAAGATTTGCGAATTGGGAAGTATGTCTGTCAGGTCATCGTTTACTATGTCTTCGTCCATGTTCGATTCGCTTAGAGCAGCTAGTGAGAAATTCTATTCGTTTTCTACATCTGTAAATATTTGGAATGATGGCACATTGTTTAAAGACAAAGACCTTATCAAGCCTAAATTACTATTCAAAATGAATGCTATCTTTAAGTCAAAAATCAACTGAACCCAAGAATGGGAATTTAATGTTATTTATACAAATTTGTAGTAATTGGATGAAGAACATAATCTCAGCTTTCACTACACAGAGATAAAGATGATATTAACAAATATCCATTGGATGATATCGGTATTCACATTTGGAATGAGTATATTTCATAATATCCATTTTTTGGAATATTGAAATATCAATTTTATTGTTGAATGGATCTTCAATTTTCATCCAAAGGAGCTAAAACTCATTCAAAAAATATGAAGAACAAATATTTTATTTCGAAAGCTTGCAAAACCTGCTTCTTTCCTCGCAGACTTAAACAAAGAAACCCTTTCAGAATTTATTTCACCCATACTTGTAACCCGATCGCAAAATAAATTTAGATTGATTAGTTTGGAATAAATCTTTATCGAACGAAATGTTGTCAAGAGCTGCAAAACGCGGGCAGAGGCCCCACTGTGCTTGGTTCACCGTGACATTAAAAGGAGGTGAGACCGTTTATGCTACAAAATGGCAAACTTTGTCCTGGTGTTACCTGAATTTAACTATAGGCATTGCCAGTTCCAGGACATATGAATAGTGCCCGTATCAGGAATTTGTACAGTGCTGTGTTGATATTTTAGCGCGATTATAATACTATTTCGATATTATAGTGAGATAGTATACCAGATTCAAATTTGATACCGGTATCCACGAGACTATTGTTCACCCAACACCCAAGTGAACTAATCAAAAAGCGTAAAAAGTCAGCGGAAAAACTACAACCGATTACACCCTCCACATGATTAAATGTAATTTTTAACTAAATCCATACAAATTTCCACAAAAGCCGTAAATGAGAGATATCTGACAATCTAATGGCCGACTACTTACCGGGGTACTGTTGTCCTCTATCAGTGACATTTCGTCCTCGCTGTTTGAGTAGTCCGAGCTCCATCCGCCCACTTCTTGCTGGTCTCTGTCCGTGGAAGTGCCGCAGGCCGAGTTTGCGCAGGCAGATCCAGTGGGTCCATTGTCATCGCTGCTGCAGTTTGAGTGGCGGTTGGAAGACTCCGACGAGGCATCACAGCTGATTGTGCGATTTGGCGTGCCCTGAATGATATTGGGCGTGTCCCACGAGGTGGTTTGTCTGAGATTCAGGCCAGGGTGATTCAGGCCATACTGCTTTATTTTCTCGCCCTTCAGCTCCTCCAGCTGGTTGAGCAGCACCCGCTTAATCTCAGCCACCCATTTGTTTTTCATGTCGACCGTAGGAGCTTGCAGCGTGTGTACCTCTTGCCGGCCCTGGAGCCAGACTTCGAAACGTTTCGTGTCACCGCGAACGGACTCGGTCAGACCGATTTGGGACATCTGTGAATGGTCGAGAGCTAGTGGGTGGGGTGGGACGAGGCAGTGGTCAAAGGGACTTACGTTAACATGGTGCTTAAATTGGTAGGTGCTTTTGTTGTGACCCGACTTGGAGGTTTGCTTGCAGAACAGCATGGACTTCTGATACAAAAAGATGTGTCGCTGCTGCGGCTTGATTCTCAGACGAATGTCTTTCTTGAACTCGGTCCACACCTGAAAGGAGTCCTGAAGCAGCAGCTCGCCCTGCTGCGCTAGGTCGGTCTAAAAAACACAGGCTCAGATAGATTAGACAGAGCACATCGAAATCGCATGGGTTACATACCGGGAAGCCCGTAATGGCTACTTGGTGCATAGAGTCATTCACACACTTCAGCACGATCAGCATACAGTCCAGTGCCTTCTGGAGCTCCTTCGTGCAGCTTCCACTGTCACTGAAGCGCAGCAGGTCTTTCAACAGCAGCTGGTACTTGGTGATCCGCTGCACTGGCTTCAGCAGATATGCCGCCAGCGGCAACTTGTGGCCCAGTCGCTTCTGGCACTCTTGCAGGAACAGGTGCGTGTCTACGAGAGTTTCGCGCAGGCGCTCGGACCGTGGGATATTCTGACAGTAGAATGAGTACAGCCGGTAGAAGGTGTCGCGCTGCAAGAAGTGGGGGCGTTAAAGGGAGATCTATGGGAGCAGGGTTGTCCGGGCACTTACACGTTGCACAAAACAGAGAGCCACCAGTTCCGTCGTTGAAATACAGTTCTCGAGGTCCTTCAGAAAAATCTCATTGTGAAAGGTGTAGAGCTCGTGGAGGTTGCCAAACAGGATGTCTTCTTTGCCCTGTAAGCTGGCAGGCACCAGGTGCATCAGCTCCTCGGATTGCATTTGATCATAGTAGCCCTGGAATAAGAGAAGCAGACGTATAATATTCTCGAGAAGACCGCAGGAAACTGGGCTTGTTTAAGTGTAGGTTACATGCAAGGACTCGCGGTTGTGAAAAGCCGCCAACTCCTGGTTGATGAACTGGCCAAATTTCTGTTCAACATACTGCTGCACGCTGGCACAGCCCTGCCCGGCGACAAAATCCTTGAGAACGCGTTCGTACTTAGCTGGCTTGTACTGGGTGGATGAGAGCTTTGGGAGGTCGGCGCCAACGTGGGCACTTTCTTGGAAAAACTCATTACAAAAAGTGAGTATCTCATGATACGAGTTTCTGTGCTCAGCGGTGCCACTAGTTTCCTTCTGCGAACGCCGTTCTGGCGAGCCCATGCTGCTCTCCAAGCTGGTGCGGCAACTGCGACATATATGACTCTCGATGGCTGGCATGTGCTTGGGCTCAGTGAGGGACTTGGGAATAGACAGCACCTTGGCATTGTTCAGCGAGCCCAGCGAGCTTTGGGCTCGCGCCACCGACGAGGAGACCGAAAGAAAGCTCTTTGGCTCACTGTCCTCCAGGTAGGCTAGTATATCCGTGTAATTCTTGCGCTGCAGATAGTCCTTAAACTCAGTGTCGTTTTCAATCTCCGAGTAGCTGTTAGACTCCAGGTAGTCCTTGACCAGCCGATACTCCAATGATTCATCACAGCTGGAGAGTTCGATGAGTTCCTTGAAAATGGTTCGACGATCATCCTTCAGGCGTTGGAGGCTGTTGCTTGGTGTTGATCCGAAAGTTCGGGGCTCCGCTTCCACGTCCGCCAGATCAGTGGTCTCGCACTCTTGCAGTGTGTTGATTATCTTGACCGTCGACTTGCCGTTGAGAACATTGCGGGTGGCAAAGTTGCAAAAGTTCATGCCAAAGACATAGTTGCCCCCGTGGCTTGACGCCTCGAAGTGGGGCCGAAAGTCAGCGGGACGGTAGTAAACTCCCACATTGGATGCTTGTGAGTCGAACAGGGAGCCTTGAAACGAGAGCGGGGAATCGCGCGGTGCATTCGAGTCCCCCAGCGATGGGTTGAATCGTCTGATCAGCGAGTCACCCAATCTGAGATTCAAGCGACCCACAATATTGCAAGCCGTATTCTGCACACGTCGCAGCCGGAATGAGCATTGAGTGCCCGGTGACTTGGGCTTGGAAGCCTTGTGGAGATCATAGCCACCATATCGCATATTTGGGCAGCCAGATGTAGATTGTATGGGAAAGAAGCTACACCGTCCCGGTCGAGAACCGAACACTGAATGATCGCTTGCATGGCCTCAACTCTTCCATTGCTCAAAATACAATAACCACATTATGCGATGAACGAACATAACGAACTTAATGCACTAATTACAAGCGGAGGCATTCAAGCAAGTCGCTGGCTTCAGAAAGTACAGCCAAAGAGGGAAGCGTTTACAAGATTCTGCCGCTGCTGCAGTTCGCTGGCCACTGGCCAGCCCAAGCCGCATAGAACCCCAGTTGTATGCTTCATGGGCTATGGGCACGCACTCATCCCATTGCAGATTGCACTCTGGGCGCTTTCCATAATGCTTACCTGTGGTGCGCCTAATAAAAGTATTTTGGTGCAATTAGGCGGCACTGCTTACCTTTAGGATTGAACTCATTTCGCTCACGTAAATCCGTTCCGTCTCCAAGAGTTCAGACAATACATGTCCACGTTTAAGTCGACGCGCCTCAGCATCCTTTAAATGAAGGTGCAGAGATTCTCATTAATGATCAGCAGGAGGCCAAGGCCTAATTATGCAAGTCTCACCTGTTGATTTTGCATATGCTCGACGCTATCTGGACTTGAGCCGGCATCACCGTTCATTGACACGCCCGAATCAGCAACACCATCAATGGATATAGGTCTTAGCTCGTGTATGCCATCAGTCTGGAATGAATTGAGAATGAAAATATTTTTAAGTCATCGGGTAAAACAGAATATAACTGAGATCGTAGTACATTTTCTTGGAATGTCTTAGCCTTAACGAAATTGTGAGTACTATTAGTCCCGGAAGTAAAAGACCTTTTTATGTAACAGCCAGAGGGAAGCAACTCCGACCACATGATCTCCGTCAACAGCCGAGTCGATTTAGCCATGTCTCTCTGTCCATTCGTGTTATCAAACAAATCTCAGAGATGGTAAGAGAGATAAAGGTCGAAATGTATGGTACTACTGTGGGCAAAAAGTAAGGTGAATTTGTTTGTAGAATGAAAAATCTTTATTTATTCTTCTAAATCAATTTTATCCCCTTCAAAGTAATCCCCTCCCGATAAAATACACTTATGCCAACGTTTTTTCCAATCCTCGAAACATGCCAAATAATCCCTTTCCGGTATAGCCATCAGCGCTTTCTTCGATTCAGCTTTTATCTCCTCAATCGACTCGAAACACGTTCCCCGAAGTGGTCTCTTGAGTTTTGGGAATAGCCAGAAGTCACACGGAGCCAAATCAGGCGAATACGGTGGCTGCGGAACGATATGCGTCGAATTTTTGGCGAAATGGTCACGAAGAACGAGTGCATTGTGAGACGGTGCACTATCGTGATGCAAAAACCAAGAGTTGTTGGCCCATAATTGGTTTTCACAGATCCTTCTGATATTCCGATCATATCAGTAAGGTCTCTAACAGTCAACCGACGATTTTTGCGCACTAATTCCTCCACTTTATTGAAGTGTTGGTCATCTGTTGACGTCGATGGTCGTCCGGAGCGCTCCAAGTCATCCACACGTTCTCGACCCTCTTTGAAGTCTTTGTACCACTTATAAACATTTTTTTGTGACATGGTAGAATCACCAAAGGCCAAAGGCAACGTTTCCGCAGCCGAAATTTCATTCCGCAAACAAAATTTGATGGCATTTCTCTGCTCAATTAAATCAGACATTGTAAAAATCGAAAAATGCTCTCTTGGTCGTTTGGAAAACACAAGCGTAAATATATTACTGATAATGACATTCACATGAAATTTGGCCCAGATGTCATCAACAGTCCTGCCAACTCAAGAAAAAAAGAACTAGCCCGAATTGTTAGGCCCGCGAAGTTTAAATTGAAAATTCACCTTACTTTTTGCCCACAGTAGTATGTATTTTATATTTGCAGGCAGGCAAAAAAGTTATGTTTTGACTGCAGTAAGGGAAGACGGCCGGATAATAAACCCCAGTATATCCACAAACAAGCAATGAAGAGCGGCCCACAACAAAGCTACAGGTCAAATTAATTTCAAATGCTACCACGCCTCCGCAATTTAGAAATGTTATCATATCTCCCTGAGTTTTATAGATAGAAGGATCGTAACTTCTAGACATATTTAATAATCATCATCATCGAACTAACAATATTCCAATTACGAGCAAAAGAATGTTTGCTCCACACTGTGCATACACTTTTGTACATTTGGCGCAAAGAATAAAACATTCATTTTCAAATGTTGGCCATGCCAAGTTTTGGGTTTGTTTCGATGCTCAAATTAAATAACGAAAACAAAATGTTTATACACTTGCAGAGGGTATATTGAAATTGTCCAGATGTTTGTAACGCTTAGAAGGAAGCATTTCCGGTCAGATGAAGTATATATATATTCTTGATCAGCATGACGAGCTAAGTCGATATAGCCATGTCCGTCTGTGCGTCTGTTTCTTAGCGATTTCCTCCGTAAGTTTGAAAGCTATCGCGACCAAACTTTGCACGAAGTCTTCTAGGTCAAAAACTAGTTTTAGTTGTTTTTCTTTTCAAAGCATTCGCCTCCATACTTTGTATTTCTTATTTTGCAATGCTTTCGCATGATTCCAATATGTTTGGTCGAAATCCGACATCTATATAGTATGGATGTCATACAAAAGTAGAGTCAGAAATGTAGTCTTAGTGAGACAAACTTGTTTGTTTTCAGTGGAAATGTCTTTCAAATTAGTTAGAACGAGAGCATAAGTTACTTCCCGACGTCGAAATACCCGTTACTCAAGGCAATTAGTGTTTAATAACCTCATGCGGCTCAGATAAGTATGCAACGTTTTTTTAACTCTGCCATTTATTATCCGATCTTTATGAAAATTTGTGAGATTGTACATATTGGCCACATTTGCTATACTGCAAATATGAGCTCGATAGCTTACAAATTGTAGGAGATATTCTACATTTGAAACAAACTTGATCTGCCTGCAGACAATACTAGCTTATAGTACATCTAAAATTGGGTTGTTTTAGCCCTTCTAGTCTCTGAGATCTAGGTGTTCATACAGAATGACGGACGGACGGACATGGCTATATCGACTCGGCTGCTGATGCAGAATATATATACTTTATGATATCTGAGAAGCTTCCTTCTGCCTGTTACATACATTTGCACGACTTTAGTATACCCTTTTTACTCTACGAGTAACGGGTGTAAAAACGTTTTTATTAACTTAGCCATTCCGTTTTGTTCTCTTCAAGGAATTACATTAACTGACATATATTGCCCACAAGTATCTTTGCCTTTAAATTCTGTAACTTACGAACAAAATCCAAACTATTGGATATCAAAAGAATAGGTTTTGCAACCCGACTGCGATATATCTGAGACTAAGGGGAATGAAAGTTTAGTGGCCTTCCTATCTGTTAATTAACAGAGCATTAACATTAATGTAAACATATCAACATTAATGGACGCAAACAGGAAATGTTTCTATGTAAAGTATGCAATGTTTTTTATAACCAATATAACTCTGTTTATTAAAATTTGAGATATAATAGATATAAGGCAGATAACACGATTGTGCTCGATATGTTATTATATCTCATCAAATTTGTAGAAGATATTCAATAAATTTGATTTTTGATGGTGATGAAGAATATATATACTTTATGGGGTCGGAAATTATTCCCGCTGCTTATTACACACATTCGAAAGAACTAAGTTTACTCTTTTTAACCTATGAGTAACGGGTATTATAATAGATTTTTGAAAGTCCCACGAACTATTATTAATATGTTAGCGATTGAGATTTGAGAAAGTTTTCGTGGAACTAACAAATAAAAAAATTTAACAATTGGCCAGAAAAGCGCAATCGTAAAGACCCTTTGCGTAGATTTGGCGAGAAACTGTAAACAGTAGCCTTAGAGAGGTGTGGTTACAGATGTGTGCGATGGTGCAGTGAGCTAACACGTCGCTGTCGATGAGTGCAATAAATCTTGGTATCGACTCCACGCAAGTCACACTAAAATGTGTCTTTCTTCTTAAATAAACCTAGCCAGGTGGGGATACGTACAAGCGATGAATCAGATTCGATCACCCTGGATGAGTTTAAAATAAACTCTAACTTGTATATTTTTTGTTGACTGTATTTGTATTTTATTATATATTCCCTAATACAGAAAGTTGCATTGCAAAATGCCTCCACACAAAAAGGAACTTCTGTCAAAATTTAACAATACTAAGTCGAACAGCTTAGGCTGTGGCACGATGTTCATGAAATTAAATCAGGCCCATTATGATTATTGATTTATTAAGTTAAAAGGAAGCATAAATGATAATAAAAACTTCTCGTACTTGAAATCAGATCAAGTTTATTTCAACTTGTACCACATTGCATTCCTTCCATTAACATTCTTTACGCACTTTGACATATTATACATAGATTAAAACTAAAAGTCTGCAGCTCGAAGTGGAACATCTAAGGTCTAAGGTAGATGTTGGAAAGTGTAACCAACAGAATACTCGAATTTGTTTTCGCTCATTGTTCTTTGTGGATTAAGTTCCAGGTATTCGACGAAGGCCACTTTTTTGTTGTTCCCAGACAATAGCAGGCCACAAATTTCGACAGCTTACCACAGAGCAAACGAACAGAGTTTTCTGACTAGACACAACGTTTATTTAAATGTGAAAAACGGTTCTTTTCTGAAGACAACTTAGCCGTGGTGGGGCACCGCTTTCGCCACCTTTGTGTCTTTGTCGTGTTTCAGTTTGACCACTCAATGCGTTTGGGTTACCGTAGTCGTAGATCAAGATCTCGTAACCTGCAGCGAGGCATTTGCATGAGGCCGAAACTGCAGCTAGTTCTAAGCAGTTGGCGCTTATAATCATAGCCTACTCCTAATCGCTCAACCGCAGTGTAGTGAATATTAGATAATTACCACAGAATCCAAAAGTGACTGGACGCTTTGCGCTTTCTAAGCCAACAGCCAAATTAACTAAGTTATGTATCTACAGTCTGTTTCTGCTCTTAATTGCTTTAGCAGTGGTTTCAGTCTTGTTTGTCTTGGTAGAACTAACTTTATTCTCTGCAAGTGGGTATGATTACTGTGTCTTGACGTTTGCGACGCACAAAATGAGACGAAGAATGGATTTGATTTTAGTTTGCCTGGTTACTGGTTAAGATAATGATCATTATCTAGGAGTATGGTTGAAACACGAAATACAAATAAGAATCTAGTTAATTTTTGTCTGCCAGCTTTTCTGCTTACTTTGCCGACCACAGACTTTAATAGAACACATTGCATATAGTTTGGAAAATTTGTATCGAAAAACATTCCTGCTACATATTTCCTGAATATGTTTTCAAGCTGAAGTTGCTGGATACAGCAGCACTTCGGAATTTTTATTCCCTCAGAATATTTGATAGCAAAAATAGTCACTCTGGCTTTGTTTTGATGATCATGAGCTACTTCGAGGGTTTTCTATTTTGAAAAATATTATGAAGGAAACAAAATTTTGGAGTTCTGAATGCAGACCTTCAAATGACAGAAATAATAGTTTCTCATTAATTTTTCGCAACAAAAAGAAAGTGTTTTAAAGTGTTTTTCGGATTACAAAACTGTGTCAAAAACAATTTTTAGTTGATCTGAGCACAAGGATTTGTGTGATATCGAGGAATTCCCTCAACACTGTAATATCTATCAAAAGGTGGCGCAATTCTATTCAAATTTAATATTTCTGAGTTTTAAAGGGTATAAACTTTTCGGTGACGCTTTATTAGCTTTTTTTTTTGTTAATTAAACAAAATTTTTATTTTTATTGTGTTTTTCTTTTTGTGTACCCAACATCGTCTGGAGGTAAGTATGTCTATCGGCTATGAGCCTCGCTTCTACGGTTTACTTTTCCATTTCAATTTCGTTCACTTTCCACACATTTTGTGTGGGTAATAAGGGCATGAAAACTAGAAAATGCTATTCAGCGCATCCACCACAATGAACTAAAATCAGTTGCTTGACTTGAACTGATTTTCATTTCGAAACAATAAGTCGTTCCAGGTAAATTCGGCTACTTAAGTATGTTCATGAAAACAATATCAATCTCGCTTGTTCACCGTATTAATTGACACTGCACAATATTTGGCCATTCACTTTTGCGGCTAGACTCGAGAACTCGTGAAGGTCGAGAGACGCTGAAGATCCATGTGTTTGTTCAACTCGACTCTGGCGCAAGTCATAGACTCAGTTCGGACAGCGGATTTTCTTTTGTGTTTTGTTTTAAAATTGGGCCACTAAAAATGAACAGAGAAACTCGATTGTGGCGCGTACCGTTAGTTCGCAAAGCCAAGAATCTGGGCATAAAAGAGCGATTTTCTGATTTGTGTTGGGATGTGGTAGCACACTTGGCAAGACATTTCCGATGCATAAATTCCGTACAAATGGCCATCAAAATCGACAACGAATCAAACAGAACTGTATGCGTGATGTGTCAAATGTGTGTGTGTGTGTGTGCGTGTTGGTATTGCACAGCCACAGTGGAGAAAGTGAAAGGTCTTAGCGGTATAAATACATATGCGTGTCAACGCAAAGACTAAAACTATTTTGTGTGATGGTCTGCGCAAGAGTCTCATTTCGATACAAGTACAGACATCAATTTGCTGGCTTTAACGATTGAAGATGTCGTTTTATTACTGCTTAAAATTAACACTGGACAATTAACTTTTAGTATTGATTTGAATGAAATCTACACAAAACAAAACACATCCATTTGAAATGGATATTTGTCAATACCAATTTTTGGTTACGAAAATATCAATTTTTCATTTCCTTTAGAAGATTTTCTGCACTGTTGGATGAAAATTTGGGATGACTTTAATGCTAGGTTTATTTTTAATATCCAAAAATGTGTGTTTTCAAAGTTTCCATTCCAAATGGATACGGAAATCATAATTTTTAATATAATTTATATCAAGGCCCCATAAAAAGATGTGCCTAGGAAGCGTCGGATTGCTCAGTAAAAAAAGGATGAGACTCCCAAAAAAAAATATTATTTTGCCTATATGAGATGTCCTAGAAATTTCTACAAATTTTGCAATAAACGATTTATTTCGATCTAAGCTCAAATGATCTTATAACGGCAAGAGCAGATGTATTTTTGTCTTTTTATTGCAAAGGGTATTATAACTTTGCCCATAAGTTTGCAGCGCATAGAAATATTCATTTCCGACCCCCTAAACCATATATATTCTTGATCAGGGTGACGAGCTGAGTCGATTGAGCTTTGTCTGTCCGTCTGTTTCTACTCAAACTTGTCTCTCAGTTTTAAAGCTATCGATCTAAAATTTTGCACAGTCTTCTTTTTGCTGCACACTACTAATATGTCGGAACCAACCGGATCGGATGACTATATCTCATAGCTCCCATAGGAACAATCGGTCGGAAAACTAGTTTTAGTGAGAAAAACTTTTGTCTTTTCAATGAACACGTCTCCAAACTTTGTAGTCGTAGGTTTTCTATGCTTTTTATAATTCTACTAAGTTTTATGAAAATCGGACAACTATATGGTATAGCTGCCATACAAAAGATAGGTCTGAAAAACAGTTTTAGTTAGAAAAACTTTTTTGTGTTTAATGGTAGCATCCTGCAATTTTGTATTTGTTTGTTTTACGTGCTTTCACATAATTTTACAAATTTTTGGCCAAATTGGATGACTATATCAGATAGCTCCCATATGAACAATCGGTCGGAAAATGGGAAAAAGAGTATTTTTTGAAAATATTTAAGCGAGCACTTGCAAGGGTATAAAAACTTCGGCACAGACGAAGTTAGCTTGGCTTTCTCGTTACATATTAAGTTAAGCAGGTTAAATTCGGAACAATAGTTATTATAAGAAATCTGTAGAGATTTATAGATCTAGATCTACAGATTATTAGGTCCAGTACATTGAAGAGTATGTTGCGACTCAACATGATTATCGTGTGCTGAAGAAGAATCAGATTTCGGAAATGGTCTATCGATTCATCGGTAATAAGGCATATTTTAAACTTTCTTAAGCTCGTTTTATGGGGAACTTTTTCTTTTATTTTGGAGCACTTTGGTATTCTGGTAAGGTATTGTTTCTTAGCTTTAAAAATAGATACGCCATGAATGTGGCAGACAATTTTCATAAGGATTCAATACAAATCTCTAGCCAACTATAGTGAAATTGCACAACGTATTTTTGGACAGTAGACAATAAAAGATTTTTAAGCAAAATGATATATCTTCGCATATAAAAATTCGAAGAATTATATTAAACCAGGTTGACAATAAGCTGAGAGGTAATACTTTACAATTAAATCTAAGAGCGTTAAAACAAGAGTGCGGGTTACCCATAGAATGTGATTTAGAAGGGTTTAATTGAATTTTTAGGCAACTTTAAGCTCAACTTACTATAAATCTACGTGATAAACCATTTAAGAAAACTGATTCGTGTTTAGCACACGAAAATCTTATAGGATCACCAACGTCAAGAGGTTCCAACTAATGAAGATAGAAAAGATGGCTTTAATCTCTAAGGTGATTTTATCTTTGATTAGTAGGAGTGCAAGGCTCTCTGTTGATAAGTTTTCATCACTATTTGTCTTTATTTTTAACCTCAGCATACATTCTTTTTCGCTGATGAAAGGTCTTTCACAGAATCATTGGAACTATCCCAATATGTTTTTTGTCAACGATCAAAAGATTTAAAACTTTCCACAAATTGTACCGACATATGTTTTAAGGAGGCACCAGAGGAATCCTTTGCACAAAGGATGGTCTATTTCTGCTTAAACAAACGTCGTTTTTTCTGTTAAAATGTATGTACAACATTTTCGTGATTATGTACCGATCTAATGCTTCATTGCCAACAGAGAGTCGACGCAACGAACAAACAGTTTTAAGTTAATGAAAACAAATTCTACCTGTATAGCCAAGGTTCCTCAAACAGATTACAGTTACCTTACCTAGTTTTATTTTAGCTCGTTAGGAGGATTAAACAAATCGTATTTGGTCTCTGAATGTAGGGGGCTCAAACGGAACTGTTTCCAAGATCACTTGCAGTTCCTTATGATAACGTAACGTACAAATTAAACTCTGAAGTATTTTCTTTTTTCGATTTTCCATTGTTATTTATTTATTAATGAATCGACGCTTCCTGGCACACGCTAACACTCCACAGTCGCTACCTTCACCTTTAAGCAGCCAGCAGACTTTGTTTGTTTGCTTCGGATGTGCGATTTTTTGTTGAATTATATAAGACATGCTCATAATTATGTCTTCACATGATGGATACACTCATGCCACAGCATTATGTTTGCTGATCTTGTATTTGGACGGGCTTCCTATTTGTGTGAGTGTGTTTCGTGTCATTGGAGTATGGCAATGGCATGATCCAGTGCGAAGAGTGGGCGACTGACTTTCAAACTCTAGATTTAACACCTGAGCTGGGGTCATTAGATGGTCTTAAAATTGGCCCACGCTTTGGAAGCTGGTAGCTAACAAAACGCTGTTAATTGATGAAAACCCTCAGATGAGGTCTGCTGGAAATGCGGAAGGGTTGTTAGAAGAGTCATGAAATATCTCGACTCTCATTGAGCCGGTATATATAAAGTATATAAGGTTAAATTGTCAAATTTAGCATGAAGGTGTATCAACATGGGCAGATCAAGTAAGTCAGGTAAGTGGTAAGTAATTACTAAGTAAAACTAGTCATTTGTGGTGCAACGAATCATCGATAATCTAAAATGTAGTATAAAGATTATCTGACATCTATCTAGGCTCGACTTTTATCAGTCTAACATAAACAAGTAAGGGCGCTGCAGTCGAGTGCCCCGACTACAAAATACCCTGTACATTTGTTTTCAAATATTTGTTTTTGAAATTGAATGTAGCCGGTTCTTGTCACTGCTATTAGAGGCTCATCCTGGAAGTAGGCTACATTATTTAGTAATTTCAGCTGCTTTAGACCTAACTAACGTCAAGCTAAGTTGTTTCGCCCATAACTCCGGTGTTTTTTGTAGAATCTGATTGTACTTTTCAGAATATATAGATATTGCGCCTAGCTTGATGAATACTAAACCACGAAACTTAATAAGAGGTGGACGGGGGGGAATTTTCCAAGTCTACCTTCATGCTAAAATTTCGTCTAGGAGATCGACGCGTTCAAACAGACAGACGGACATGGCTATATCGTCTCGGCTGTTCTTGCTGATCAATATCAATCAATATCAATATATATACTTTAAAGGGTCGGAAATGTTTCTTTTTCCCTGTTACATACATTCGCACAACTTCTTGATCCCCCTTTTCCCCATTTTCAATGGGAACAGGGTATAAAAAGTCGACCCCAAAGTTCTACATTAATAAGAGTGTACCACTGAGCTACTGGCCTTCTGCCTCACACGCCAATGGCTTTTGCATACATTTTAAAGTACAAATTCATCGCTGCTAAGAGAGTCATAAGTCTTTAAAATTGATCTCGAAAGGATCAGTTTAAGTCCGGCAAGGCAAAACCCGGGATTATAATATTGATCCCTGTCGGGTTCAATTTAAGCCATTCCGGGATTAACCCACTATTATCACAGCTTTGGCTTGAGTTGATCTCGAATGGCTTTCTTTGTTGGTTCAGTGTAGTTCCCGATATTTGGATTATAGAACTCAAATTCAATCATCGGCTACTTCTAAGATATCGATAACTCAGATCCACTCAGAGCTTAAGCCCCAACAGTTCTTTGACATCTTGAAATATAATCCTTTTTAATACAGTGTCAAAAGACACCTAGCTCTCTCTCTCTCTTAATTTTCATCTTTGGCCCCATGACTCCCATGGCTATATGTGTCAATTGGTTTCAGTGTATCAACCCCGAGCAACTATTGTTGTGGGATATGAACCAATCCCACGCCATTTGAGGATGGAAACTTGCTTTGCCCATAATCCACAGGAAGTGCCTTTGAGGAAACCTACAGAGGCAAGCGGAAATTCCAATGCGACACTCCCAACGGACGACGGAGCTGTTTCCGCATAATTAGACCTACTAATTATTACATTTTCATCGCCGCTGCCAGAGCTCGCTCCCGATTCCTACCTTTCGGAGCAGCTTTTTGTTGCGTCTGAGCTCATCGAAGCTGCTTACGGACGGCATCAGATGTGGCGGTTTTATGTCGACAGTAAAGTCGCCCTCGTAGTAGGAGCAGTCATCTTCGTCACAGCTGGATATGCTGCAACAGCAGTTAGCGTCGTTATCGGCTCCAATCGACTGGTAGCAGGCATTGTTCCAGAATACTCCGCCGACCGCATTGCAACAATCGGCACTCGACAGCCGCCCAGTTGATTGCGGTGCGGTGCAGGGGCAGCAATCCTGCTCCGATTCGCATACCGAACCACAGCCCGAGGACGATGTTGAGGTGTTTGACGACAGAGCCAGATGACGACTCCTGGGGGAGTCGTCACTTCTGCTGCTCACAAAGATTTTTAGGGAGTTTCCGTTGTTGCTGCTGGGTCTGCGAAGTGATGGCGATCCGACGGACGATGATGGCAACATTAGGGAGTCCGTCTCCATGTAGTCGTCGCAGGGATCTATGCAACTCTCTTGCACCCAAGTGTCGTCGATGGTTATCCTTGTGGTCGCGGGTCGTTCGTTGCGCTTAAGGTTGAGGTCGTTCAGCTTGCGCTCCTTCTCGATGTTGCACTGCTTGGCGTGGACCGCGGCGGCGGTTAGCAGCTCGTTGGTGGTTGCCTTGATTAGGTTCTTTTTGGCAAAATTCTGCACGTCGTTGGGGTCGACATGGACCTTTAGTTGAGCTGGGGGATGGGCGGCTGTTCGCTCGTACTGCTGATGCTTCTTGGCCTGTGCCTGATGCTCCAGCACCTTTACGCAATCCATGCACTCGGCATTCTGGCGCAGATTCGTTTGCTTTGTGTGTTGCTGCTGCTTGCTATCGTTGGAGGAGGACACGCCGGAGTCGGAACAGCTCTCGAGAGAGAATCGCTTCATCGGCAGATTTTGTGTGCTGCAGTTTCGTTGCGCACCCGCCAACTGGTTGATTATGAGCAGGGGCTGTCGCTTCTTGCGAATGTGCACACGCTCCAGCTTGGGTTTCTGCTGCAGGCGTGGGGACTGCGGCTGCGGTACCAAGTTACCGCCACCGGCCTTCTGGAACATCCACTTAGGCGCGGGGGCGGCCGATGCATCGCGCGGCGACAGCGGCTTTGGGATTCGTGATCTAGGCGGCGAATTGCACTCTCCACTTTCGATCCGTGCTATGCGATCGGCGCGCGAGCGAATTCCCGCCACTGCACCGGCCAGGTCGCGCTGCGTGTCCCGAGTGGCGCACTTGGTGTGGTAGTTCCAACTGTGCGATTTCTCACAGTCCGGTATTACGGTGCTGGCCTCGGTGGTGTCAGAGTTCGAGTCGGAGCAGGAACAAGCTGATTGGGAGCAACATTGCGACTGCGCGCACTCACGCTCTCTCTCGACCTGGACTGCAGACGGTGAATGCGCTGCAAGCCTGGGCAGGGAAGTGCGTTTATTTCCACACTGCAGAAGCAGCTGCCAGGACTCCACAGTGGGCGGCGGCAGGGCAGGCTGCGGGTGGCGCCGACCAGCGGGGTTAGCCTGCGGCGGCGGCGGCGGCTGACGCCGGTAGCCAGCAAACCGCGCTGGATTGTTCAGGCGCGGAGCCACAGGAGCCTCGTTCGACTTGTGCATGATGGCCTGCTTGCATTGGTGAACATAGTTGACCTTCAGTAGTTCCATCTTGGGCACATCGGACATGCGGGAATCGATTGTGCTGTCCTGTCCGCACACCTCACTGGGCGGGGGCTTCCGCGGGGCGGGCAGCTTGCCGATGGGCATTGTAAAAGTTTGGGCTTTGTCTATGTCAAGTTTACCACAACACAAATTGCGACAGTCGCGGCAAATTGCCTCATATTTCACTCGATCACTGGGCGCACTTCTGTGTATTCACATGCAAATGATGGCAATCCAATTGCGAAAATCTTTAGCGATAGCGGACCTATGCAGCGGCGATTAATCGCCTCCAATCATATTGTGCCAGCTGCTGCCTTTGGGCATTGTTATGTAAATTAACGCGATGTCTTTTCACTGATGTCGATAATTGCATTCGAGACGCGTTACGTTTCCGCTCTGGAATTCGTATTGTTATTCGGTCGCGCGCGTCGGTTGTTGCGTCTTCAAAAGCTCGGCTCGGACTGATGCGGCTGAAAGCGGTTGGCCATGCCATGAGTTGGATCCAACGTGTTCGTTGGTTGCATGCTGGTTGCTCTCAAGTTCGCGGTCATGTTCAGTTTATTGGCCGCCATCGGTTCGCTTCTGCCCTTTAATTTCCCACCTACAGTACAGCCATACAGAACCCGATGCTGACTGTAAGCAAAGAATATACAATACATAGAAGCGACACGACCATCAAAATGCAACCAACATTATTTTCGCGTTACACGAAGAGGGGGGAAAGCAGATATGGGATTGCCTAATGCTATTGTTAGAATGCGAGATACTCATTTGAGAGGGTTCATAGTAGAGATGGGCGAGGGACTCGGGATAAGACAAATCAAAAGCGTTTGTAAGGAAGCCCTAATGAAACGCTGCGAGCCTTAAACTTTTCATTATATTGCTTTGTTTTCAGGTATTAATACCGAAACGATATTCGGTACAGGTACCGGTACGAACCGAAATGAATGTTTCTGTAAAAGGTTATATTTCTGTTTTAAATTTATTTCGTATTCCGGCTTCGATACGGTACCCAGTTTTTTTTCGGTATACCGGGAGGTACCACATAAGTAAAGATTTTATAAATATTGTAAAAAGTAAATGCTGAGATAAGTCGAAATCATATTTTCAAATGTCGATTACTACAAGCGTTTAAGAAATTGTGGCAAGATTGATGCATATCCCTAGTAAGTGAATCAAGTCGAACCAGTAGAACCCAATGCCAAGTTTGAAAATACAAATAAAATTCCGGATTTTTACAAATTAATGTTTAATTTAGATTTTTCTTCATCATATTCAAAAAATAATAATTATTGATTGAGCAATAAAATAAAAATCAAGAAACTAAAATCATTGTGGAAATGAATAGAATAGCGAAATACAACCGTATTCCATTATGATACGTTTTTCATGCGGGTACTTCAAGTTGATGATTTTTGAGGATGAAAAATCTGCTATTTACGGTCCCTGATTTAAAGTAAAATATAAACGATTTTTTCAAATTTCGTATATTTTGCGAAGTCAACATGTAAGAGAACTTATGATTATACAGAAAAGATTCAGTTGTTTGACCGGGCCCGGAATCCCCTTTTTGACGGGCCTGTAAACATATGTATGTATGCACATTAGGGCGTACTTTTCTCCATACGGTTTTAAAAGTTTTAAATTCTTTGAGGAGCATAGCTCAAAAAATTAAGAAGAATTTATAGAGAATTCAACAAAAATCCAAAATGAGATATCTTAAGGTTTAATGGTGCCGTTGGGGCTTTAAAGTTTCCAATTTCCCCTTAATTTATTTTTGAACTATCAATATTCAAATATTTCTCAAATTGTGAAGCTGGCAACACAATCGGAGGGCACCAAATTAGGGTTAATTTGCTTTCATGCGATATGTAGAAGGGCGTCCTGATGTGTCATTTAATCTGCAATCTGCCATGGATTTGGGAAAAACACTATTTAATAGTACACGTTTTTGCTTTGTTGCTAACAAGCGGCTATCCCCAACTATATGACAGTGATGCACTTCTTGGGAAACGAACCAAAAATAAGACCTTATGGAACATAGATTTATACAACCAGTGGCACCGTGGTTCCAATCGGTTCCAATAATAACGGTAAGCGGTATTCGGTTGTCAATAAAAATTTGTATCCGTTCCGGTTCCGGTACGTGATTTGAAACGGTTTATTTCGGTTAACGGTTCCGGTTCCGTTATTAATCCGTTTGTTTTTGAATCCAACTTTTAGGGAATTGATTTTCTTGCCTGAGGAAATTTGCAAGGATTTCCATTAAGTAGAAGTTATTAACAGTAAAATTATCTGAAACATGACATTGACTAACGAAGAAAATAAACAACCGGAGTTGTCTAATATGGGTTTTAGGTTTTCCGAATTCGCAGATTGTTCGCCAAAGTGTATTGGTGTCATTACTCTACTTTCATTTTATTCAATGAACTCGAATTATTAATTATAGCCCGGTTATCTGTAAATTGGTCAGCTCAATAGGTAGGGTGCTGAATCGTAGCCTCTACCTTTCCATACGATGGACGGGTTCGAATCCCAGTGGTGTCGAAAAGTTTTTGAGGCTTTTTTCAATATTATTTATTTACTCTTTGTATTTTTTTTTTACAAATATTCTGCTTATTGAGCTCATTGAGTCGACTACTGCGAAAGGACGATAGACACTTAAGGGTTATCTCACTTTGAGTTTTCATAGTTTCATAGAAACTTTTGTGGAAAATAAGCAATACATCGTGTTGGTTCTTTCTTTGTGTACGTGTTTTCTGCACCGTTAGTTAATATTTTGGTGTCTCAAATACTAAACTTTGTTTGATATCTTGTTAAAGAAACTTTTTCGAGGTATCAGACAAATCAAAGTACAGCTTAATCAAACAGAAAGAAAGTCAGTCAAGCCCGACTATACCATACTCTGAACCAACGAAATTATAGGCTCAGCATTAATTATACTCTGTACCGTAGGTACATAGAGTATTATAAGTTTGTGCAAAAGTATGTAACATCCAGAAAGAAGCATCTCCGACCCCATAAAGTATATATATTCTTGATCAGCATCAACAGCCGAGTCGATATAGCCATGTCCGTCTGTCCGTCTGTCTGTCTGTCCGTCTGTCCGTCTGTCTGTCCGTATGAACGCACAGATCTCAGAGATGGTAAGAGATAGAGGTTTGACATGTATGGGACATATGCTTCTAATGTCTGCAGGCAGATCAAGTTTATTTTCAATTTTGGCCACGCCCCCTCCCGCTCTCGCAATTTAGAAAAAACGTAATATCTCCCACAGTTTTGAAGATAGATGGCTTGTTCCTTCTGGACATATTTAGTTATTAGGATAACTTATCGATCCGCCAAAGGAATGAAGAAGATCGGATGAGCGGTTTTCGAGTTATGATCAAAAGAATGATTTGATGATTGAATGATATGATTTCTTGGTACAGAGTATGTTATAGTCGGGCTTGACCGACTTTCTTTCTTGTTTTAATGCTGCAGTAGCAGCTGAACGCAGCGCTGCTACTGCGCTGCAGCAGCGAACAGTTTTTTGATCATAACTCGAAAACCGTTCATCCGATCATCTTCAGTCCTTTGGCGTATCGACCAAATTTCTTGATAACTAAATATGTCTAGAAGAAAGAAAGAAGCCATCTATCTTTAAAACTGTGGGAGATATGATGGAGATAATGGGTCTTCAAGCAAACAAATTAATTTAAAAACCTTCTTTCTCAATACAAATTTTGGCAGTATTTACTTTGGCAAATATTTTTCAACTGCTTCGCACAAAACTGTGCCAGCCCATGAACTTGTTCTGCATGTCTAGTTTGGTTTCTTCAATGTTTCACCAATTTCATTTGACGGCAATGGACAGCACGAGTGCGCTGTGCCCAAATACGAATCAGTACAGGCAGCTAGGCGTGACTTGATTATTGTCAAGTCAGTCCCCAAAAGATGAACCTCAATGGAAAGTTCAATTGAAAGTGAAACCCAACCGAAAACAATGAAACCGTAAGATCTGCTTTTCATTAATTAAATTAAGCAAAACGCAACAAGAGAAATTATCGCGTAACAAACATGCGTGTAACGAAATGTATGCCATAAAAGCGAAGCTGGATTGCCCTTGTGAATCAAAATTAAAAATTATGATTGTATCAACATTGGTACAACAGACAAATAGAGTTCAGAGCAGAGACATGTTGCAGCTGGCGGTGACACTCGGAGCCGGGGAGGCTCGAAGAAAGTCTGAAAGCCTAACGCGGCGTTGCAACTGATCAAATCGCCAGGGTGTAGCGTAATGAAAGAGGTTAGTTTCAACTAATTGCACTACAATTGATCGTTTGGTGTCGAAAGATTTTCTTAATGAAATTGAAAGTTGCCTCATGACTTTCCCCATTCGCTGTCCCTTGTAATAACATGTTTAAATATTGATCAATCGGTGTTAAAACTACAGATTCGGCAAAGAGAGACCCGTGGCGCTATTGAGAGTTGCTAGTTCTGGAAATGGAGAATTCCTGCTAATAATTGCTTATTTATATTTTACATTCATACAACTCGAGGAATTGTTCAATACTGTTATGGAAAAGATTACAATTTAATTTGAACCGACCGGGAATCGCTTTCAATTTTCAAATTCAACAGGTTCAAACTTGTGTGGAACCATGATATTGTCTAACAACACATTTTAACATCTTTTTTAACAGTTTTTACTAGTTTAAAACATTGGACGCATTCAGCAGATAAATCCGATATTCGATTACTGAACTACTGATTTGCGATTGCTGATGGATCTCTGCTGAAGGATTGCACAGGATTGTTCAATTTATCAATTGCAATCCGCAATCAGTGTGTTCAGCAGGCAGAATCGGCAATCAGAAATCATTAATCGGAAATCGGATATATCTGCTGATTGTGCTCATTGCCTGTAATATTTTTCCGGATCGGTCAATTAAGAGCTTAATGTTCAAGAATGTTCGAGGTCAGAAGTTCGATTAGAATGAAAATTCTTCATCCAAGATCGAAATTGTTAATCCAAGTATGAATTTTTAATCCCGTTTTTCTTGATCCCAACAGTTTTAATACTTCATACTCTCTTCTCTCTCTTCTCAAATCAAGCAGAATAGTACTTGAATCAAGT
This sequence comes from Lordiphosa andalusiaca, assembly GCA_035044965.1. NCBI lineage: Eukaryota > Metazoa > Arthropoda > Insecta > Diptera > Drosophilidae > Lordiphosa > Lordiphosa andalusiaca. Next base: position 30,189 of record JAWNNM010003637.1, on the reverse strand, counting down.
GCTAAACATACTCCAGTTCCAGTTTGCTCGTTCTTGATTCAAGAGCATACATTATTATCATAAACCGAGAATGTTCTTTCTTTTATCAAGAGCTCATCAGATTCAAGAGTAAGATCGTTTACTCTTAAATCAAGAGTTTCACAGATTCCAATCATATAACAATTTAAAATCTGTTTTTTTTTCCATTTTGTTTGAATTTATTTAATGGAAAACTAATTGTTAAACCATGTGGCAAGTTTCAGCCGGCTCTAGGAATACATAGCGCCTCAAAGCAGCAGCATCAGTCGTTTCCTGTCAACTGGCAGTCGCACAGTGCATAAATCGATTGCGCTCTCCGCTCGATAGCTTTCCCACACACACCCCTTTCCCAAACTGAGAGAGCTAGTTCATCGCTGTGTTCTCTCAAATGTGCTTGCTCTCCTCTCTGTTTCTTTACCTCAGTCCTCTTGCCTAAATACACTAAGCTGAGATCGAACTTAGCTCTATTTCAAGAGCGAAATTCTTGAAAATTCAAAATCGAATAAATATTTTTTTAAGAGCCTTCGCTTTTAAGTTATTCGTTTTACTTTTTCTGGGTGTATAAAAACTTTCAATTCAAACCTATATATTTAGATATTTATATATGTACAAGAGAACTTCAAGCTATTGACGAGGGTTTGGTGTAGCTGATTGGATAGGACAAGTAAGAAAGTCGGTGGAGCGCGATTTAAACTTAGATCTCGATTATCGCTCATCCGATTTTCACAATTTTTTCGGCGGATCGATAAATAATACTGATTTCTAAATATGAGCTTTTTCTCTATAAAACTGTAATAGATATGACGATTCCCAAATTAAGTGGGCGTGACAAAATGTAGTATAATTTCTTAAGTCATTGCAAAATAGTGGACAAAATGAATATACAATTTGTTTAGTGGGTTGGGTAAAAAAATTATATCTCGTAAGTAGCAGAACTTTGCTGATTTAATTTCCACTTAGTAAAAACTTCCCGCAAGGGAATACCAATATTTAAGCGAATGTTTCCATGCCACAGACACAAGAGAAAAGAGACAAACAATTAAAAATACACAAATAAATTGAAATTAAACTCAAAGTCAAAGACTGACGCAGCATAAAATGAAAACGAATTTTAAAATCCCATGAACAACAAAGCAGCAGGTAAAGCCGGCACAACAATGTGAAATTAAGTCCAAATATGAACAATTAAATGAAATAATAATAGTTGTACCTTGGGCTAAACTAATTTGGTCTGCCACTGCACGCATTAAGAGTGTATGCTCAAACAGATGGATCGTTTATAGCCAAGTGTCTGGTCGCAGATTGCCGCTTTTCCTGTGATGTTTGTAAACTGTAGAAAGTTGAATCGGTTCGACCCTTAACGCTTCAATGCCCGAATTGGGCTTTTGCCGAATTATCCGGACGCGTTTTTCGGCAGACGCTGGCTTGTTGTTTGTATCGGAGCATGCTTATGTGGTAATCCATTTATTTTCTCATTTCAAATCAATTAAAATATTGTTTCTTTCTTTTGAATTGTTTTCAAATTTTTGCAGTTTTTCTTTATGTTTTTAGCGCTGTTTGCTTTCTCATTAATTTCCGCTTTTAAGCAAGCAAATATTTCCTTTTCTGTTTCAGCAGTTTTGTTTTGTTATCGTCTGCTCTGTTATTAACTCGTAATTGATGAAGTAATGGCTCAGTGAAGCCGTGTGGGGGCTCCAAAAGAATGCTGCAACTTGGATTTATTTGCAAAATAATATACTCCTTGTTGACATTTAAAGGGTCCGTGTATTATGAATTTTAGTAGGTTTGAACCGTTTCCAAATTAAACCGATTGGAATTGGTAAATCGAATAACATGGTCGATCCTGAAATTGTGAAGAGTTCACTCTGGGATTGTTTTGCCAACATCAGAAGCGTAAAGCCAGATTGAAGATAATAATGAAGATACCAAATACCAAATTTATGTTTCACTCAATTGGCCCCAACTTTGGTATTAATCCATATATTTTTTGCATCAATACCTTATTTTATTCAAAGAAGTTTCTAGGTTTTGTGTACCTCAAAAGAACTTCAGCAATAAACTGGGAACGAGGGAAACTTTGAAAAAATAACAACAGACCTTCTTAAGCTTAACAATAGGGAATTAATCATAGGCAAATCATCAAAACCCTCCACAGCCGCCCAAAAGGCTTCTATCGACGGATGCTCGGTCGTATTCTCGCCACCATATTTGCAATGCCGCTTGCGATCACCCAGACCAATGGGTATTTTGGCAACCGAATTGAGTGTTCAAGGCGCTCCTTGTTGCTAAGCAGGTACATTGTACAACCACTCGACGGGACAACCAGGACATTGGATAAGCCTTGGATGTGTACACTGTACATTGAGCTTAAAGTCGGCAATCAGTTGTAAATATTCGAAACGATTTGGAAATGGACAACAATAAGGCGAAATGTTAACATTGCAGCGTTAGTTTAAGTTGTAAGTCACAAAGCAACCTTAGCCGCCTCCTTTAAAGCAAGCACCCGATTGCAGTGGAGCCAGTTGCCCAACTGAACAACAACTGATTAACTGAACATTTGAACAGCTGAGCAACTGAACATTTGAAGAACTGAGCAACTGAACAACTGAGCAATTTTACTGAGTTGACTCACTTTGAAAAAAAGAACAAGTGAACATGTTCACTGAAATGAACAACCTTTACCCAAAACTACTCAGCTCGTCATTTTCAATGGGAACAGGGTATAAAAAGGCGCTCATACTTTGCTGTTCCAATTTTGGCGCTAAACTGTAGGTCGCTTTCGCTTGTGCGAAAATTAGAAGCACAAAAGAAGCTCGGCTTGGCCGTATGGGGCAGCAAAGCACTTTACTAATCACTTGATTAAAACTTACATTAGGCTCTATTTAACATGTCTGATATCTCATTTGTGTTTGATATTAAACAAATAAAAAAGTCAATCTGAAAAGTAGACTGCTCACAGTAAACTGAGGTAATTTTGTGGCACAACATTTGAGATCGCAGACAAGTAAAACTACAGCTTAGGCAATATCAAATTGAATATTTATCAATAATGCGAGTTATGTGTGGTTGCAAACATTTGGCCAAAACATTTTGTTTCTCTGAATTTATCGTAATGTTAATACCAGAAAGCGATGTCGGCAAAATGTGCAATGTCTATTCTTTATATTCCTATAAATTCACCGTCATTTCGTATCCAATCTAATTCCGAATTGAAACTAATCTGCCGTGACAGCTGTGACCCTTCTTCGTTTGTTTACTCGTTAAGGTGGTTTTGTATTGTGTGTTGGTTAAAGTGTTGGATTTTGGTGTTGGGTCAGTCAATAGCTATTTTCTTTCGGAGTTCATCTTCTCTGGTGACATTTTATTACCCAAAAAAGAATCATTCAAGATTTTATGCCAACGGAGTAGGACAAACATGGTGACATTTTCCAGCGTTTCATGCACACACTGGTGGCCAAAATTCCATTCAACCAAATGACAAAGCAAATATGCTTTAGAGTCATTAATTGACATTAGCCAACCGTTTATATTCGAATTGGCCAATTGCTTAATTCGGCAAATGAATGACAAGTTATTGATGGATTCATTGTTCGACACAGGACTGGCCGGCCGAAGTCAGTTTCCCCAATAACACAGACACCAAAGGACGTATAAAATGTGGCTCGTTGACCAGGGCCCGGCCTGGTCACTAATTCTCAACTTGATAAGTAACATTCACTAGTTAAGTCCGTAGTTGGTCCAATACTCACAAAGCCTTTGTTGTTCCACAAGTACGAACCTATATGAATGGAAGCACCATTTGTATCATTTGGAATGATGATTACGAGTTCCAGTTGCAGTCCGTTGCCAAAGATGACTATGCCAACTTTGTGGGCTTCAAGATTAATGATTGGGCGGATAGCTTTGAGAGCGATGTATTTGATGTGGGAGCCAAAAAGAAGCAGCTGTATGAGCACGACTTGCCCTTTGATAATCTCCTGTTACGGCTTACCATGTCCATAGAGATGTCCCACTGCGAGGTAGGATTGACATCCAATCATACGATTCACAGAAATTTCACAATGCCAGGTTTTCTTTGTATTTGGCCAAGACATAGTCCGCTTCGTGGATGCCTTTACCAAGGCATCCATGTACTCGATTTGGCGCTCGCTGCGCAATAGGTTTGTGTTCTCCCTTGTCGACGAAAAACTTGAGGAAACTTGCTGCCAGAGCTACTTTTTTCAGGGTAATGCATCATCATGGCCATAACCTCGCCGCATTGACCATACTCATCGCCCCCTTTTCAGATCAACCTAATATTCTGTATGTTGTGCGAAACACTGCAGATGCAGCCAACTTTGATTTAAAGACCAACAAATATGTGGGACCAAGAGCAGAGCAGCCGGCTCAGCTCCAGTTGCTGGATCAGTACAATGCAACTGATCAGAGCTTCAAGTTCGGCCATTCGTTGTTTCCCGATAAGCTACGCGATTTGCAGGGGCGCGAATTGATAATCGCCGGTTTTGACTACAGGCCATACTCGGTTATAAAGCAAGTAAGTAGATACATAGATAGAGTCCACCGCGGTGGTCAGATGAGCCAAAGGATACCCCCTTCTAGAACAACCACACCAACGCAAGGGACATAGGGGTGCGGAAGGACTCGGGTATGGCCGATGTCTACATCGACGGCACGGAGACACGAGTCGTTTTGAGTTTTTGTGCACAATTTAACTGTACCGTGCAGATCGACACATGTGAGTACCCAAAAAAAAAGATCCTAGGAAAAAGAAGTGAACAACTGAGTGAGTATTTAGGTATATACCTTTTCAGCTTGTACAATTTTTAAAACTAGAGGTTTTATGGCCGATTTCTCATCTTCTACATAGCTGCTATGTGTTAGATAAACTCAGATTTTGCTCTGTTATTTGTAGGATTATGTGACAGATAGCTCTATATCTCTTCTCTTCTATTCCAATCCCTAGGTGGGACATGGGGCATAGCTCTATATAGTCTATTAGAAAACGGCCATTAGATGATTTTCTTAGAACAATTTTGGGATTTTATTCCAAGCTAACTGATAGATAGGCAGATTCTTTTGATGCTTTTTTGGCTGTATATATTTGTATATGACAGCTTTACGATATTTTCATCCGATATTCAACCAACTTGTCAAAATTGAGGTGAAGCAGACAATAACTATAATAATAAAGAAGCTTTTTTCTCACTTGAATTAGTTTTTGACCGATCGTCATCCGTGCCATCTGATTTAGATCAAACTTTGTCAATTTGTGAGAAAGTATACAAAACGAGAAAGCTAAGCTAACTTCGTCTGTGCCGAAGTTTTTATACCCGTGCAAGTGATAGCTTACAAATTTTCATAAATAATCTTTTTCCCACAACGACCTATTTTCCGACCGATCGTTCGTATGTTAGCTACATGAGATAGTCATCCGACTTGGACAAAAGCTTGAAGAATTAGGTGAAAGCATGTGAAAAAAACCAATACAAAAGTTCAGGATGCTACCATTAAAAACAATCAGCTATACCATATAGTTGTCCGATTTTGATAAAACTTGGTAGAATTATAAAAAAAACATAGAAAACCTTTAAATACAAAGTTTGCAAAGACTTTTCAATTGAAAAGAAAAAAGTTTTTCTAGTTTTACTAGTTTTCCGGCCGATTGTTCCTATGGGAGCTATGAGATATAGTCATCCGATCCGGTCGGTTCCGACATATTAGTAGCGTGCAGCAAAAAGAAGACTCTGTGCCAAATATCAGCTTGATAGCTTCAAAACTGAGAGACTAGTTTGCGAAGAAACAGACAGACAGACGGACGGACAAAGCTTAATCGACTCAGGTCGGAAGTGGATATTCTAAGCGTTGCAAACTTCTGATGAAAATTATAATACCCTTTGTAAGCTTATAATAATTAAGACCCGATTCGGTAAAGATCCGTTTGGCTATCAACCGGTTAAATTTGTTGTTCTAGATGACCAACTGTTTAGTCATTTGATTTTCTCAGCAACAGTTTGTAGTTTTATCATGTACACAATGTTACAACGGTAAATTCAATCACTCACATATTTGATTGTGGTAAATTAAAGTCACCTATGCTATTTGGCAGATCATAAATGAAAGAGGCAAGACGATATTGTGAAAGCATTTGTTATTTAAATTTTAAGCTGTAAAAGCTGGAGCACTTATGACTCCACGTCCACGTCAGGTCTCTGGTTATTCATTACTTTAAAGAGACTTGATTGCTTTCTAAGATCCATTAAATAAAATTGCATTTAATTATTAAAGCTTTAAGTGCAACAAGGTGTAACATTCTCCATAATGTCAACACAGCAGATTTTAAACTAACTCCAAGCGCGCCATGATAAAACGGTCTCACCAAAACGAAATCAAATCAAAATTAGCCGCAAAACTGATTTTAATAAATCTTCTAGTATGACCCTTTGCAGCTGTAAACAGCTGATTGACGAAATCTAAATCAAATCTAAATCGCTTTCAGGAAAACCATTGCTATTGAATGTGTCTAGCATTTTTCTGCTAAAAAGCTGAATAAAGTTTCTTGCAATGGATGCAATGCAATAGCAAAGGGAAGCTGACTACAAGGAAGAAAGCATGAGAACGCAGCGCCACTATAAGTTTGCTGTCTGACAATAAATCGAATTGTACTTGATCTTTAATTGCAGCAAGAATAGTTTTATTTGTTGATTTTATCAACCTGAAATGGTGAACCAAATTAGCATCATTCTGATCAGTAAAGTAATTATGGGCCGAGTTTAGAACACCACAAACATTTGTAAGATTTTCGAGGGCACCTTGCTGTAAAAAAGGCTTGTTATCTGTGGATTCCGCATAGTTTTACAGTTGCTCGAAAAATAGCTTGTGTCAATTGGTGATCTTAAAATGACGTTTCGGCTCACATAAGTTAATTAAACAGCGGGTTAGGTTCGGTTCAGGGGTTCACTCTTTATTATAAATATATTTGATGAAGGGCTGGTTCGTTTCCGAATCTCTCAATGAACTATAACGTTCTATGGATTAATAGAGATACACTCAGAGAAAAAGTAGAGAATTTCATACTTGGTTCAAGAGTGTTTGAGAGGAGAAGTTCGATAAGAATAAAAATTCTTGATCCAAGAGCGAAATTCTTAATCCAAGTATGAATTTTTGATCCCGTTTTCTTGATCCAAGAGTTTTATTACTTGATCCAAGTACGACTCATTCTCAAATCAAGCAGAATAGTTCTTGAATCAAGTGCAAAGCATATTCAAATGCTAGATGACTCATTCTTGAATCAAGAGCATACATCATTGTCATAAACTGAGAATGTTCTTTCTTTTATCAAGAGCTTATCAGATTCAAGAGTAATATCGTTTACTCTTAAATCAAGAGCCTCACAGATTCCAATCATACAATAATTTGATATCAGTTGTTTTTTTCCGTTTCGTTTAAGTTTATTTTCCTCCTGTTCCTTTACCTCAGTCCCCTTACTGAGAGCGAACTTAGCTCGATTTCCAGAGCGAAATTTTTAAAAAATCAAGAATAAATAAATATTATTTAGAGAGTGTTCGCTCTTAGGTTATAGGTTGTACTTTTTTCTGGATGTGCACACATAAATCAGTAAGCAACTTTCAAAAAGAAAAGATTATTACTGGAAATGTGCGGGATCACATGTCTTAAAATGGTTGATAAATCATTCTTTACAGACTACATATATTCGGTATGGCTGGGGAACAGTTCGAACTTAATTTAACGATAAAGTATCCCAAAACTACAATTATTATTGTTAAGGTAGGCACTAGAGCCCTGCATGAGTGAAATCAAAGTGCCCTTTGATTCATGTTTACAAAAAAAAAGTTCAAGTAAATCAAGTCTGAAAATATTTGGATTCGAGTTAGTAAGTTCATATATATAATGACTCCAAATAGATCAAGCTCCAAACAGATCATGCTCCAAATAGATCAAGCTCCAATCAGTGCTCCAGTGGTTCATTAGATCATATCTAGTCAAAAATTAAGTGAAAAAAAATTTCCCAACTGCGCAATTTGCCAAACTCCGCTGCTTCCTCGAAGAACGCTGCTTCATGGTCGAGCTTAAGAAAATTTAATTGGCCTAGTTAAGTACAAACTGGACACCGCCGACTTGCTGGTTCAGACCCCCAAAACACACCCACGTATGCTCCCTACACAGCCTTCCTGGCTTCCAATATTTGCAGCTTGCTTTAAAAATGAGTGGGAACTGCTCTTTATTGGTTTCCCACCATTTTGAAGGTTTAAAGTCGTCACTGAATCTGCTTATATACTGAATACTGAATCCTTTATTTCACGATTAACTGAGTCGTTTTCTGATTCGTTAGAAAGGGATCGTACAAAATCGGCAAATGCACAATTAGTTCTGTGATTGATTTTACTGCTGTTTGATGGATGCTCATGTGAAATACATTTTCTCATAATCATTTTGCAGTTTTTTAAGGTAGTACTCCGCTCTTCATCTGAAAATTGTAACAATTCTTTCGCAGGCGGAAACGGTAGCATAGCCATTTTGTGGTATTTTGTTATACGTATGTAGAATAACTGTTTGATAAAAACAAGTCCATAACATGAAGGCTCTGAGTTGTTCTATCTATTTAAATTGACATTGATCCCTATGAGCTATTTGAGTTGAGCATGAGCTGAGCTGAGCTGAACTATTTCAAACAGATCATATGGCTCATGCCTCATGTCATGAGCTATAATTCAATTAGTCAATAATTTTGTGAACTATGACTACAAATTCATAGATAGATCAAGTCAGTAAGAAAGTCAAGGGGAACTTTGATTCATCTCATGCAGGGCTCTACTAGGCACTTCCCGTCTTGAACCGAACCGAACCAATTTCATTTGAAGTTTTCGTATCGGCTTAGCTTTTTCGAAAGGACGTCGAGTTGAAGTTATCAGCTCGGTTTGGTTCGGTTTAGAACCGGCTTGCATCCCTGGTTTAAACCAATCTCTAGGAGATGCCTCAATTGGTGTGGAACGAGTGCTTCGAAAAATTAGCTTTGCTTTCTCCTTTCTGAACTAAGTATTTCCACAGCTGACGCCGACGATTGGGGCACAATTTACCCAAACATGACGGGGGACGGTGCATTGGGCATGATTATTAACCACAAGGCCGACATTACCGTTGGTGCAATGTACTCCTGGTACGATTCCTACACCTACCTCGACATGTCCATGTACCTCGTGCGATCGGGCGTTACCTGCCTGGTGCCAGCACCGCTGCGGCTGGCTAGCTGGTATCTGCCCCTGCAGCCGTTCCAGGGATCGCTGTGGGCTGCCGTACTAGTGTGCCTGACAATCGAGACAGTGGGCCTGGTCCTGGCCCACAGAAGCGAACAGGAGCTGTACTCCGCCAGGGCGAGCGCGCCTGATGGCTGGTGGGGCAGTGCAAGGTTCGCGCTGATCACCTCCTTCAAGCTTTTCATCTCGCAGTCGGGCAGCACCAATGTGCGATCCGTGACGGTGCGAGTGCTGCTGTTCGCCTGCTTTTTGAATGACATCATCATCACAAGCATTTATGGAGGCGGGTTGGCCAGCATTTTGACAATACCCAGCCTGGGGGAGGCGGCCGACACTGTGGAACGCTTGCGTACCCACCACCTGCAGTGGGCGGCCAACTCAGAGGCTTGGGTGTCATCGCTTCGGGGCTCCGATGAAGTAAGTTTTCATTCTCGCGGTTGCTTGCAACTCCTACATAATGTTGCATATGTGCGGCTTGCTTATCCGACAGCCGATGGTTAAGGACCTGTTGCAAAACTTTCACTTGTACAGCGACAAGCAGCTGCTCGCTTTGGGCCAGGAGGCGCGAGTTCACATTGGCTTTGCGGTGGAACGTTTGCCGTTCGGTATGTAGAGGTAGTTGGACACCATATGCCATGGTCAACACTTCCCTGTCTTTACCTGTCCGCTTGCAAGGTCACTTTGCCATCGGCGACTACCTGACCCCGCAGGCTATAAATCAGCTGATAATCATGCAGGACGATCTGTACTACCAGTACACGGTGGCATTTGTGCCCAGGTTGTGGCCTCTGCTGGATAAGTTCAATGCCCTGATCTATCGCTGGCACTCATCCGGGCTAGACAAGTACTGGGAGTTTCGCATGGTGGCAGACAACCTCAACGTTCAGATACAACAGCAGGTGGAGAGTACCATGTCCGGCAGCAGCCAGGAGGATATTGGGCCGGTCACACTGGGCATGTCGAATTTTGCAGGAATCATTGTGGTCTGGGTACTGGGAGTTGGTGTGGCCACACTGGTATTTGTGGCCGAGTTGCTGGCGGCCAAGTTCAAACAGCCAGTTGCTGGCCAATTACACGCTTAGACCATAGTTTGTGCGCATATTGCGAAATACATTCTCGCACATGAAGTTATTGTCGGATTTATTTGCGCAAGATCTCGCCATCACCATCAACAGATTTCACTTTAATACGCATGCCATGCCATAACTCCGGCTGATCTCAGAGGCAGTGTCAAATGCCGCAATGAAATGTCGACCGGATTTAATGGCCGGCACTTTACTGCCGCAGAGAATCAACGCAGAGGGCCAACAAAGTGGAGCCGTCAAAAAGTTTTCAGGTAGCCAAGTGCGGAAGTGGCGTGAAAGTTCTCAGAGGTCGGTGATTTATGCTGGGACTGGTGTGAGCTTTGAGAGTTGCTGCCTGGCTACCCCTGGAGTACTGGTCAGCTGTGCAGCTGCGTCATTAACATTTCGCCGATGCCAATGATACACATGCTCGTGTGCGTTGGGAAAATCAAAAGATTCGATTTTCAGCTACCAACAACTGCAAACTTGTTCAGGTCACGACCGTTTGAAGGATGGTGACGTCGAGTGAAATTCTCGCCCAGACTGCCACATCTTAGTCATGCAAACTCGAGCCACACTTCAGACTGAAAGGTTAATTGGTCGTACACCTGAATGTTCGGCTTGCGGCTCTTGCCCATGTCGATGGATGTCGATTGTTGATTGGCATGCACAACACGTTGTGATTTTGTCTAAGTTTCAGTGAAAGTGAAATGCAGCATTCCTACAAAATGTACATAGCCAGTCCTGAAACATCGGGTCATTTTCTAGCCACATGCGACACTTAATATTTCCTTCGGTTAATTGACCACACCGAAAATGCCCATGTAAGTATGGAAAACATGCAACTATTTATAAAAGCATGAATTCTCGTAATACCTTCGACTACATTGACCTTCTCAGCTTTGGAGAATGTGTTCTTTTAGGGTCTTTGTTTGTGACCATAAATTCGTCAAGGTAAGACAATCATCAGCACTTTCAGCCCACTCCCAGCTGTAATCTAGTTTGCATCCAGAATGATTATTATTATATGGGCTTGCGGTATTCCATTTTCAGATATATTTCTGTTCTAATACTAAGCGCCCATATCTTATCTTGTATATGGCTATCTATAACATCATAGCTGAGCAAAATCGAAGTTTATCTGACACAATTCGAGCCTAAGACTTATGGTGTTCCAAGCCAACGAGAGCAACGATCCGGAGACTATAAAAGTAGCAATGTGAAAGTTTTCCGCAATATGGAACACAATATAGGAAATATTTCTGCATTACTAAATCAAAAATCGAGTTTATAGACTGTTGAAGTAAGTGGCGACATATTAAAGCTACTCAAATGATTTGGGAGTTCAATGTGGAAAGTGTTCGAAAAGTCATATATTCACTTAAGAAATCAAAATATTCGAAAACAGAAACAGGCCACTATAAAATTTATAATAAACTAGATGACCCAGCGAACTTCGTACCGCCTAACAATAAATAACTGTAGTGAGTTAACTTAATAAAATGAGTACAAAATTTATTAAATTCAATAGTTTCAAAAGATAATTGCTTTGATGAAGCACTTTGGTTAATACTTTTCATTGAATAATCTTGTGATATACAACATTTTACGTTTTGTTATCAGGGGCAAAAATAAATAAAGTAGAGGGTTTGCCGACACGTGAACATGCCACGTACAGTTGACTATGAGAAAAACAATTTTTACGTATTGCTGAAGCAATCGGCGAAATCGCAGCAAATAATTGTCCGCGTTATGACGAATCATCAAACGATATCCGTAATAATTCATCGAGCTAACCTTCTTATTAGTTTCCTCACCATTCAATGGATCTGTCATCTTGACATTAAAGTGTTAACCATCCTCTACTTGCCAAAACATCAGCGGGTATTGCAACGGGTCATATGAACGGTGTGTTTCATATATTTGTGGTAGTTGCCCAGTATCACGACGTGTAAGTAGAATATCGCGTCTTTCCAAGTTTTCTCCAACAATTAGGATTGCAACTTCATCTCTCTAATCACGACTTTGTAGTCATCATTTGGCATGCGCTCCAACGCAGTCTTATAAAAAGCCTGACCATTGAATGATGTCCATGAAGTAGGTGCTGCAGATCATGTAGAATTAACTCTTTTAACTGCTGTGTTGATCTCTTGACGCTGATCAAGTTGTTTCTCCATATTTCCCATGAAGTATATTTGCAAAAATTTATGCTGTGCATTTTCAACAGGTTGCAATGAACCAATTCCATGGTGAATCTGGCCTTGAATCTTGAATGTCGGATTAAATATATGTTTTTCGATAATGTTTGCCCCAAATAAAGTCATTTGAAAACAGCCGTTTTATTTTTGAGTGTTCGCTAGAAAATGTCGTGATTCTGGAGTTTCGCCAATGGCTCAGGTGGCGATGTCAATGATGGTAATTTCACTTTGCCATTGAGGCAACACAATCCAGGCGTTTCTCCAGCAAACTTTAATGCGCCACAATGCCCGCAAACAACGTACAGTGGACCAATGCTAACGACAGGACTCGAGCGGTAATCAATTGTGCAATCGTATGGAAACGCCGCTCGATACAAATCAACACTTGAAGCATTTCTTCTTGCGCGTCGAAGATTATTTCGTTCTTGATTTCTGCCGAAAGCTCGTTGAATTCTCATATTCATCCGGGCCGTTTCACGGGCTGCCTCTCTTTGCTCTTGTGATTGAGAAGCACGAAATCTGCTCATACTTTCGCGGCGCTCCTCTCGTGCAATTTGTCGTCCTTCTTCAGTCAATTGACTCGCATTGTTGCGAATCCTAATTGCATTACGGCTTTGTTGGGACATATTAGATCTTTTGGGTGGCGGCATTTTGACCAACAATCAAACAAATCAAACACAACAAGCAAAACAAATAAAACAAACAATTCGAGTGGAAGTCACAGACCGCTATTTACCGGTGTTTGGACCATTTATTAAAATATTATATATATATAGATTGTGAGTAAACCACTGAACAGAACCAAGTCCGCGGTTCAGTTGGCCCCAGAATCATACACTGAACCGAACCGCAGGTTCGAAAACAGTGTGAACCACTGAATCGATCCAATCCTTATGTCTCCAAGGGGTTTGCATACCGGGTCAGCGTTTGCTATTGCTGGCTTTTGAAGTACCTTTTAATCTAGTTGGTAATTACGAAACTGTTGTTGAATCACAACTGATCCAAACTAAAGGGGATGACTTTATGTTTTTACTCTCAAAGTTTTCGACCACTTAGTAAAGAAAAGTTTTTAGGAGTGTTTCCGAAAACAAAACAAATTATTCACCAGCTGAAGAAAACTACGTGCAATGCTACAACATCCATAAGTATAAAAGCTGGCCGTAATCTCCCAGAGAATTCAGTAAAACTAGTTCGTTTGCCTGTAGCAAAAATGTCGCATCAATATATTTATTTGGCTCTGCTGCTGCTGGGCATTGCTGCAGTTGCCTCTGACACGTCTTTCTCGGATTACCTTCGACATTATAGTGAGTTATTGTATGGCCCAGCGATAATCGATCGATCGATTGTAACGTGTCTGCCTTTACAGAGATTTGCAAAGGACCGGCCGCATATGGCAACTGCCTAAAGACAACGTTCATGTGGTACTTTGACCACATCTCAAACCAGTGCAAGCGGTTTGTCTACTCAACTTGCGGGGGAAATAAGAATCGATTCTACACGAAAGACGAGTGTGAAGCCTTCTGTAATCTGGCGCAATAACCTAATTGCCATATCATCAATATATGTCTCAAAGGCGGCTTCGAGTAGATTAAGGTTAATATATCAAAGAAACTGTTTACTTATTTGCGATGGTTTACATTTGTCCAAGTTGAATGCGCTGGCACAATAGCTCGGAGCACCTACAAGCGTGCGCACTTATGTAGAGAGTGAGGGTGAGGGTGATGGGATTTTCCGATGGATGTGAAACATCTGCGGGCAGCCATGCAAATTCCAAATATGCGCCTCGTTGTACAAGACCGCCATGTAGGTACCAGCCACAGGTGCTGCTTTGACTGCACTTACTCAACCTTACCTGCAGATGGCCCATGGGCGATGGCGACAATGCCAAAGCTTCAAATAAGACATGAAAATGTTTCTTTGCACAACATCTGAGTGACAGCGACTAATTCAATTGGCGCTTTGGTGCATGAGCCGTCTAATAATTTTATAATACTAATTACGCGCACATGTGAAAGTGAAAGAGCGACAACGATTCGTTGACGGACTGAAAAATGCGAATTAATTATTTAATTGTGGAAAAGCGTATGCAGCGTGCATAAGTAAGCAGGCGCCCGAGCTTGCGCCGTATCTTTGGCAGTGATAACGGGATCGACTGACGTATCCCATTTGGGAAGCGTTCCCCCCGTATCTTGGGAAACGTAAGTACAATCCCCCCCTGAGCCACATACCCGCTGCGTAGTTTCTGTTGATAAATTTAATTAGTATTTGTGAGTGGAGGCACGTTATGACTTTCGATTGTTTGCTTCATTAATCGATGGACAATTCAATTGCTCAATGACCAGGTGTGCCGGTGAAATCGCGCACATAGTTTTCTAGACAAAACACATTCAATCTACCCACCGTGTTTGATAACCCACCGGTGAGCGATCTTGGTAAAATTCGGCTTGGAAGCTTATAAAGGGTGATGTTTTAGGAGCTATAGGAAAGTTTTGCAAAAAAAAAAAACTCGATCGATAGTACGGTCCATTTAATTTAATGTTTGAAGATTATTTCATGCAAATGTTGACCGTGACTGCGCCTCAAATGGTCCATCTGCTTAGTCCAATTTTTCAATATTTTACTCTTTCCAACATTTCGGCCGGTATCTCACAAATGAATGCTTCAATGTTGTCTTCCAATGCGTCAATTGAAGCGGGCTTGTCTGTATAGACATGAGCTTTAACATAGCCCCATAAAAAATAGTCTAAAGGCGTTAAATCGCACGATCTAGGCTGCCAATTGACCGGTCCCGAACGTGAATTAAAATGTTCACCGAACTCGCCTCTCAATAAGTCCATTGTTGCGCGTGCTGTGTGGCATGTGGCACCGTCTTGTTGAAACCACATGTCATGCAAGTCAAGCTGTTGCAGTTTGGGCAAAAAAAAAAGTTGGATATCATCTCACGGTAGCGGTCACCATTCATAGTTATGTTACGACTCGCATCATTGTTGAAGAAGTACGGTCCAAGTATGCCACCAGCACAGAAACGCACCAAACTGTGACGTTTTCTGGATGCATTGGTAGCTCTTGCAATGCTTCTGGCTAATATTCACTCCAAATTTAGTCACAATAGCCCCGAAAGCCGCTTCAGTGGGTCGATTAAACTGACCATACAACGGAAGAAGCGCGCGATGAACTTTTTTAACAGAGCAAGCATTTTGACAATAAAATTCAATAATTTGCAAGCGTTGTTCGTTTGAAAGACGATTCTTGGATAAATTATAGACCAAACTGAAGATGTTTGACAGTGAAACAAAACACGAAAAGTGCGTGAGCTGTTTAAACCAGGTGTGCCAAAAAGATAATAGCTAAAAAATCACCCTTTAATAATTGTCCTAATTGTAAATAATTAAAATTTAAGTTGATGAGATGTCCATTCTAGAAATGGTTATAAGTTGCCACAAAACTTCGTCTCAGTTTGAGCAATCGTAGTGTTTCCATAGCACACAGTGGCCAGAACAAATACACCACACAATGACACACAGACATAATTGCTCATTACTTAGTTTCGCGAAAGATGCACAACAAAAAGGCGACACAAATCGATACCAACATCAATCAAATGACCAGCTGGTGGACAAAAACTATGTCGCTAACAACAAAAGACGCGGACGGGCGACAGCAAAAACTGAAGTTTAGCGGTAACTGCGAGAAAATGCGATTAAAGCTCCATCATTCATTCTTTTGCTTGACACCATGAGCTTATGCTTCCACTTCATACACTTTACATACTTACTAAGAAGCATCGGCCATATAGGATTTCGCCAGACCGCTGCAGATTGGACGGAAGTGCCCTTTTAAAGCATAAGGGCAAAATATATTGTCTTGGGCAAGGTTGAGTTCTCTTCAACAGACAAGGACATTCTAAAAGTTCTTCAAAATCACAATGGGAATCTAGGTTCAATTTATCATGACTCCGACTGTAATCAGAAAGTGTTGTCAGGACCAATCTTAGCAAGCAGCGGATTGTTTATCACGGCGGGTGACTTTTGTAGAGTCGGCGTTCTTTCCGATTCCGGCTTGAACGGCGATCTGGTCTAATATCTGTGCCAATCCATGGCCTTTTGTTTTCCAAAATATATTTTATGGGCTCAACACGGTACACAAGCAAATGTTCCTCAGACCCTGAAAAGTTTTTCCTTGGAATTTTTAGTCGCAATAAGAGACATATTGTTGATGCACAAGGACACGAAAAAACGAGAGCGTAAGTTTAAGTCATCCCTGCCCGATTTCGAAATACCCGTTATTCAAGGCAATTAGTGTTTAATAACCTCATGCGGCTCAGATAAGCATTCAACGCTTTTTTAATTCTGCCATTTATTATGCGATCTTTATGAGACGGACATGGCTTTATCGACTCGGCTGTTGATGCTGATGAAGAATATATATTCTTTATGATATCGGAGATGCTTCCTTCTGCGCGTAATTTTCGTCATTTTTACTCTACGAGTAACGGGTATAAATATAAGCCTGGGCTGTAAGTCGGTTATAAACCGAACCGGTTCGAACCCGAAATTAAGTGTGAACCAAACCTCTTAAGAAAAAACTGCTGAGTCCGTACCTGCTCCGAATCTTAATATTCGATTTGGTTCAGCAATAATGATAATCATCAGAATGCAGGGATTAAAACCGGAACCGTTATAACCGGAACCAAAATAAACCGTTTCAAATCACGCACCGGAACCGAAACAAATTCATTTTTGGAGAGCCGAATACCATTCACCGTTATTATTGGAACCGATAGAACCGGATTGAAGCCGAATCATTGGTAACAGTACTGTTTCGGTTTTTTTTTACTTTTGCAGAGCGCATTGTAATTTTGGTCAGATTTCTGTAACGCAAAGACGGAATCAAAAGACGTTCCGTACACGATGTAA
The DNA here is from genome assembly GCA_035044965.1 of Lordiphosa andalusiaca. Classification (NCBI taxonomy): domain Eukaryota; kingdom Metazoa; phylum Arthropoda; class Insecta; order Diptera; family Drosophilidae; genus Lordiphosa; species Lordiphosa andalusiaca. The sequence continues at coordinate 12,721 of JAWNNM010003637.1, read as the reverse complement.
GATTTTTGTGCCACCTTTTCAATTCAAGCATCCACCGTTTTACACAAAAAAATATATAACTGGTTTATTTAAGGCTTTTTAGATTCTATTTGTAACTGGATCGATTGGAATGGGAAAAACTACACTTAACTACTCTATCGTTTGACCAGTTCTTTCAAGAATGGAAAATCATTATTTTGATTTCGAAAATTTGAATTTTATATTTTTGGTCTCTGACGGATCCACTGTGCATTGGTAGATTTTGGTTTGAGCCAGAAAACCAAAGATCTGAAAAAATATTTGTGTTCTCAGCTCTGAAATAAACTAAACTAAATTAAAGTCGCCCCTGACCGACTTCCAAAAGTATGCACCGGTTTTTATAACCTTAAGTTCCTCTGCGTAAAACTATAAGTCTTTTGCAATTGCCGATCTTAGATGCGTGTCATCAATCTATATTTTTCCTTTAGTAGATAATATTTTCAAATTTTTGTGGTACTTTTTTTCCTTAATCCAATCTTAGACAGGAGACCCTTTTTTCTTATAATCCCTGCAGTTCTACGTTTCGGAACTGAATTTTTCAGGGCTGATTCAGGCCTGAGCAGTAGGTATAACTGAATTTAATGCCTGAACTCATGCATGGTTTAGTACTACCCATTAGACTCATTCATGAGTTCAGTACTCAAATCATGACTAAAATCACCTAAGGTCATGACATAGGAGGACATGTCAGTGTAAAATCCATGCACCCAAAAAAATAAATTGCCTTAACCCCCGAAAATAATCTTAAATTCATGGTAGTTTGGCCTTAAAATGGAGCCAAAAATATATTAACCTTACTTTAAGGTTGCTTGTGCCCTGAACTTTTTAGGTAATTTTCGCCTTGGTGTAAGGCAAAAAATTGCCTAAAAGTTAGGAAATTTGTTTCTAAATTTAAGGTCGAAAATTCTCCAAAAATTTTAAAAATTTGTATCCCTCCTCAAATGATTTGGAGTTGTATAAGCGCCAACATACCTTGACCTTGTAGTATTGTGTGGAAATTCTATTCTTCCTTCTGTAAAATTCCTAAAATCGTTTATTTAAATATAATATTTACCTTACCTTAACTGGGTCTCGAGTCCAGGTCCTCCGGTTATCAAACGCTAATGACATGACGTCTTGTCGATACGCGCTACGTAGGGTCTAAAGAACCCAGTCATTGTAGCTCTCAAAATTTTCACTCATTTTGTTGTTGAGGAAATATTAACCTTATTATTAGGTGAATTTTTCTTAAATAGATTCGCCCAGTGGTCGAAATTCGACCATCTTACAAATTAACACTTAACATTTAGAGATGTGGACTTTTAATTCTGAATTAATATTTCAATAAAAAACTGATATTTGTATAGTTTTTGGACCAAGCAGAATCGGATTAAAACACTGGAAATCCGGATTATGATAAATACCCATCTTGATTAGTCAACCAACTTTTGGGTAACTAACTTGGGGCATAGCGACTTAATTTCGACGACATAATTTCGCCCAGTACAATTTGAATCGAAATTATGTCGCTGGAATCCAAATTATATCGTTTTTTTTCTGTCGATATTATGTCGTTTTTTTCCTATCGGAATAATGTCGTTTCACAACGAAATAATTTCGATCGAAATTATGTCGTTTTTTTCCCGTCGAAATTATTTTGTTTCAAAACTACATAATTTCGATCGAAATAATTCCGACAATAATTTTTTTAACGAAATTATGTCGTTTTTTTCTGTCGAAATATTGTCGTCGGAACTATGTCGTCCCCTCGCCTACTTTTAGAATACCGCATTAAGAATACAAAAATAATATATTAATATATTATATATAAATATATATTATATAAATTTGTTTTTTGTTTTTTAAGCAATGAATACAAAGATCACGGTAGATAAAGGGAAATGACGGTGAAAGTAGTCAGTTGGACTCAAAATTCTTGACGTGGTGAGCAGTCAGAGACTTTGACTTTTACCCAATTTGGGTTAATAACTCATGAACAACTTATCAGATCTTGACAATTTTTTTTTTAAATAATGTACTATATACTTATATATACCTATCTGCAAAGTTTGGCTTAAATCTAATAAAAGGTTTTTTTTTAAAAATTAAGAAACCAAAAAGTTGAAAAATTTTCCAACTTTAAATTGGATTATAAATATGTTCTAAATGTTGAACAAAATTTTTGGCATTTGGACCAGTGTGCAGGGTATGAACCATTTAAGGCGCAGCCGCGGTCAACATTTACATGAAATTATCTTTACACATTTAATTATACATATCGATCGACTCAAATTAAGATTTCACACATTTTTCTGACAGCGTCTTCAGATTTAGTGTTTGGCAGTAAATTTTGAACTCGCGGAACTGTGGCATGTGGGAATCAAATCGCCGTAGTTGCAAAAGACCTCCAATTTTCTACAAGGGCTTAGCGACAACATTTTGAAGCCTTGTTTACTTTCTGTCGGAATAATGTAGTTTCGATCGAAATTATGTCGTTTTTTTCCTGTCGAAATAATGTCGTTTCAAAACGACATAATTTCGATCGACGGAACTATGTATGTCGTCCCCCCCTAACTTGGCATGTTTCGGTCTCTTGTATACTGCCCAGTTTTATAAAGTTTTAGTTAAGTGTAGGTCTTCAATATTGTTCAACGTCTGGCCCCACAAATGGGCAATATAACTTGGGGATCATTGTGTTATCTGCTTTCACGAAGTTTTTCAGAAGACCAAGGAGACAGAAGAAACATTTTCCTTTGCCAGCAACGCAGGGTTTTGTATATTATTTTCATCAATGACTTAATGTTGAAGCTTAGTGATAGGGCCGGGACTCTACTACAGGCAAGAAATTGAACGTCTGAAGGAAGTAAGTAGGTCAAGCCCCACTGTAATACAATTTGCACACACGAAAGTGTCTGTGATTTTTTTTGATTGTTTAAATGGCTAAATTGAGAAACAATGATTTTTCTATATATTTTCAACAGCCATTCTCAGGTACCGGCACGCGTCTTTGGCACAAGGCAAATTGAATAACGTTGCCAACGGGGCAAATTGCACAGTTAAGTGTGCGCACTTATGAAAATGATCTTAGCTAGAATTTACTTTCCTGTTGTGGCTGCTGTTCAGCGGAAATGTTTCATTTGCCATCCTAACGTTTGCTGCGGATCAGTTCGGGCGCTTCGAGTACCGCATGGTCACGTACAGGAAAGCAGTTACCCATTGCCACTGAGGGCAGCTGACTTTCTGGACGCGAACCCAGAGTGCTTGGTGCTTCGCCCATGCGTCCATGCGCTTCTTGCGATTTAGCTATTATGAAAGGAAACGCTTGTAAGTAGCTCTGTAAACATTTCTGGTTGCTGTTGTCATTAAGACGATCGTAACGTTAAATGCCAACGACCGTTCAACTCGATTATGCCCGTCCGCACAAATTTTGGCCCGTGCGGAGACGGAGGAGGACGGTCGGAACATTACACAATTGCGGAATGTTTGCAGTGCCGTTGTTAGTGGTCAGGCGTTTGATGGAACTCGCGCCGGTTCCCCCTCTGGGTCGATCCGCGCAGAAACCAAAAGTGAAACTTTGCCGCGGGACCTTCTTATCAAGACGAGCTAACCAACTTGTCTTTGTTTCGCCCTGAGCTTTTGTTAGACTTATTTATTGCAGCTAGACAATTGGCCCGCAGCCGCGAGTCGGAATCAGCTGGAAAGATAAAGCGAGCAGCGTGCGAACTTTGCACAATGAACTTGGAACTCGTACAGCGGATGAAAGAGAAAATCGTAAGAAAATGGATCTGCGCTGCGGTGTCACTATTCAATTAAACACGAATATCAAGTGGTGGGGCGAAAACACTTGCAAATTGAGACTAAACCAGTTCAAGTGCGTCTAACCATTTGTTTTGCCTCCCTCTAACTTCTTTCCATTTGGAAAGGGCATGCAGTTGTGGCTCACGAGCATTCGTGGTTTTCTTCATTCTGTTGATTCGGCTAATTTAAATACAAAGAGACTCACCTTATTGAGTTTGCGACGCAGTAGATTCGGCGCCCCTCCCGGCGGCTGGAGCGGCACAGCTGGCTCCGGTGTAACTTGTTGCACAGGGCGTGGCGGTTTTAAAGCCAACTTTTTGAGACTGGCAATCCGTTTGTCACACATCAAAGACACATCGTCAATGCGCTGAAGTACCTGCAAGATAAATCGAAACACAGACAAATTTGATTGAGTACGGGTGTGGGGGGGACTTTATGTAAGTAATGCAGCAATCGCATCCGAAGAAGATTTTTGAAGAGACGAAGGTATATCCTTGCAATAATCCAAATGCGATTGTTCAATCAAATTTGATTTTGAAATTCTCAGCGAACCGCTAAAATTAGAGGGGACAAGCTGCCTAATCAGGTAAGTAACTACAAGTCCAAGCTATTGGATTATAAGGTACAGAATTTCCCTTGGCTATTTCACAAGCTATTGGATACTACGATACAGAATTTCACGTAAGATCTTCACCTCTATTAAGATTTCTTACCAAATGCTACACTCAAAAAATGTATTTTCTAGTTTTTGGAAATTCGCACAAAATAAATTTTTGTTCTTTATTCAAAGTGGATGTTGGCTGGCTCAATATAATTCAATAATCAAGAGGAAATCAACAAAGATTTTTGTACGTGTAGACTAGGATGTCCCAAAATTTTTTTGTTTGCACAAACATTTTCTGCATGCTTATAGAGTAACGAATTTTTGAGATTTTTTCCAGAGTTTTCGGAAGACGTTTAGGGGTCGCGCAAGTCGTGTTTTCCCCAAAAATCGAGTATTCCGTAGTGTTTTTGAATTTTACCAATTACTTGGTCAATAAGCACGATTTCTGAGTTTTCATCTTTAAAGCAAAATGTGCAAATTTTACTTTTATGATCATAAACCATAAGCTTTTTCTTTGCTTTTGCTCATTTAGGTACCATTTATTACATTTTTTCGTAAATTTCTCATAAATGTTGTAAAAAAGGCATTATAACTTTTAAAAACTAGTGAGGCAGTTTAAAAGGTGGATGAATTTTGACACCCTAATGTAGACTTAATTCTCCGACATGGCAGTTTATATAGGAATTGTTGATGGATTGATGGTGTGACAGCGTTGAAAGCTCACTGATGAGATTGCTTGGGAAATCAATGGAAACAGTATTGTCTGAGCAACCTCTAACTGTCTATATGTACAAAAATCTTTGTTGATTTTCTGTTCATTATTGAATTATAATCAACCCGATCTTGAGCCAGCCAACATCCACTTTAAATAAAAATCAAACCATGACGCTAAAACCTATATACAAATCTTTGCTCTTAATTTAAGTAAAATTTCTTGTTTTAGAAAACATAACCAGAAAATTAAATTTTTTATTTCGAAAATATCTATATCGATATTTATACCCTTGCAGAGGGTATATTGAAATTGTCCAGATGTTTGTAACGCACAGAAGGTTGCATTTCTGACCACTTAAAGTATCTATTTTCTTGATCAGCAAATCGAGCTGAGTCGATATAGCCAAGTCCATCTGACCGTCTGTTTCTATACTATCTCCTCCGTCAGTTTTAAAGCTAACGCGACCAAACTTTGCACGAAGCCTTCTGGTCCAAATACGCTGCACATTTGTCGGAACCGGCCGGATCGGATGACAAAGGCATAGTGCTGCCTTAGAAACGATCGGTCGAAAAACTAGTTCTGGTGAGAAAAACTTTTTGGTTTTAATGCAAACGTCTCCAAACTTCGTATTTACTAGTTTTAAATTTTTCTTTATAATTCTGTCAAACTTGGTCGAAATCGGACATCTATATACTATAGCTGTCATACCAAAGTAGAGTCAGAAAAGTAATCTTATTGAGAAAAACTTATTTGTTTTCAGTGAAAATGTCGTTCAAATTAGCCAGAAAACGTGCAGCAAGCGTGTATAAACTTTTGCCGACCCAAAGTTAACTTTCCTCTATTTTTTTGTTTATATTACAAAGCATAAAATTCGATATGTATATTTTAAAGTAAAATATATCGATAATATTGATAGCTTCGATACTTTCAAAATATAACTTTAGAATAATTGGGCCATTAAGAAAATTTAGATGTCATTTGATAAGTTTTAGAAAGTAGTTCAAAATCTAGGGAGCAAAGCTCGAAAACACTAAAAAATATCAAAGCGGCAAACTTTAGAAATTCTTATGAATGTTCGGTCCGAGGTTTCAAACTAGTAGGAAAGTCTAAGGGTTATTTCTCAGACCGGTTCGTTACCTTAGGTCTGGTTTCGGTTCGAAGCTTGCTTTACGGAGTTTTAGATCGTGGAGATGTTTTGGTAAATAATTTGACATTTATTTGATAAGGAGGAAGCGTCCAGCTAAATAAGTTACTAGGATTACTATTGATCACATTCATTGCAAGTAGAATATAATTAAGAAACTTCTCTACACAGAAAAAAAGATCATCCAAAAGATGATTTTTTTTCATATCTTTTGGATGAATTTCAGTTCCGTTAGATGATTAAAAGAATATTTAAGACATATCCTTCTCAAATAAATGCCGAATGTCAAAAAATGGATATTCTTTCATATCCTTTTTTTTCTCCCTGTAAGATTGCCTGGACTTTGAAACAAAAGCTCCAATTTGACATATGATTTTATTCTTTTTAAAATCGTTCAATGCGGAGCTTGGATACGGATTTGAAGTGAAAATGCTCCGGTTCAGCACACTAAAATTATTTTTTGTCCGTTCACTTAATTGTGATAGTTTTATAAGATCGGACTGAACCTTTACCATAGCGGAGTGTTACAGTCTTGCACACTATAGATTAAGGGATTTGTATTTTATAACAATAGAAGTGCAAACTTGTTCATGTATATGTATTAAGAAAAACTTCGTTAAGTCCAAGTTTTGAATGGAATTTTTTATTTGGAATATTTTGTTAGTTAATTCACTTTAGAGTTCTTCATATTTAGATGTAGTTTACAACATATCATATCATGAATTGTAACTTAATATGCAGCATATTTCAAAACAGAAATATTACGAATAATTAAAAAATATTCGATATATCGTCTCGAGAAAATATTCGATAGCGATGTATCGTACTTTAGGACAAAAATATTGTTGTTATTTGCCGCACAACTTGTAATTCTCCCATACGATTTTCCCGAGGTCTCGACTTCAAGTCCCACACAAGGGAAAGTTAGAAAATAAAAAATTGATTTCTAATTTTATTATTATTTTCAGAAAGATGACTTAAGTGAAACACCGGAAAGAAAATATTCTATAAATATAATATATATCATCACTCACTTTCCTATCCAATAGCTCGAAAATATTGTTGTTCTAAAATCTAGAAACTTCTTAACTTTAGAAAGTATTAGTCTTAAATAGTGAATCGCCTTCGACCTCTTTTTTATGGCGAAATTCGAAATTTTAAGGCGACTTCAGCTATTTTATTTTGAGTGTACTTTTCCCTTAATGGCTAATAAGCCCGCCTTTACATATAGAAATTCAAATTTGATCCATCTTTTAAAAATAGTTTGATTGATAAAATGATATATTTGAGGATGAGGATTGCATCACAATTAAACCCAAACTAGTTTTACCCATTTGTGAATTTTTTTTGTCAAATCGATTAATGTAGCTCATGTGATATGCAAATTAAACAAACTGTGGTAGCTAGCCTTACAACTCAAACTATTATTGGGTCCAACTAAGCGTACAGGTTTTGTTTGGCGTAGAATGCGCCGGTCATTCAGTTAACCACTAATTAACCTACATTTGATAAGTGTAAGATTTTAAAGGCATGCTTCAGAATTAGCATAAACACACCGAAAACCAAACGGTATTAGGCCTGAAATGCTTACAAAGAATGTGAATCACAGTAGCAAAGGGTGGGCTCTAATGCATATTCTGTTTCGTTCTAACAAGCTGATATGAAGACTTTCGATTCAATAGCATTTCCCCCTCATTGTTCGCCCACAAATTCCAAAAGATTTTGTTGTGCATAGAGAGAAAGCGTCTACATAGAAAATCATTGTACAAATTAAACAAGCAAGAATGTTCCAAATAACTAATTCTGCAGACAATGCCCAGTTTTGATATTGGAGTATGTGAGTGAAGTGAGTGTACGTATTGTTCGTATATATTCCAACAAATATGATTGTTATTGTGCCTTGGCAAATTCGAGTATTGAACTTTATGAACAGAAAATCACAATAAATTGCTCAAGAACTCATCTGGCTTCATTTGTTTTGTGGCGCAAGTATGGGCAGTTTAACACAAAAACTATGATGTGGTGGTTCACCAAGTAACAGTGTCATTAAGCCACACAGAAAAAATGCCAGCTAAGATCAAGCTTAAAAAAAGTTAATTAGATCTTGACCGTCGGATTGTAATGTCAAGAACGATCCGTATGCGATCAAATTTGATGCAATTGACTTGAGATTGAAGCGAGGTCGGATGTCCTATGTCAGCGGAAGACCTCTTACCAATACCACGAGGCTAAATGAGCTCACAATGGTTTCTGTCAACATAATTTTTAATTTAATTTAATTTAACTTAATTTTTTTATACATGTTTGCACTTATGCTCAGGGACCGAAATAAACAGTTATGGAAAATAATAAACACTATCAAAATTGTTCTAAGCGATAAGTCCTATTTGATAGGGTGAGGTACCAGAATACAGAATCGAGATACATTTTTATACTCTGACCCTGGTCGTTGGTACAGAGTATGTTACAGTCGGGCTTGACCGACTTTCTTTCTTGTTTTGTGTCCACGTTTGCACTCAGGGACCGAAAATAACAATTATGGAAAATAATAAACATTATAAAAATTGTTCCAAAAAAATAAGTCCTATTTGAAAGACGGAGGTACCAGAATCGGGATACATTTTTATTTTAAATTTTTATCGAAAAACTACTTTTAATTTATATTTTCAATTTTCTTATAATAAAAACTAGCACATAAATGTTTAATTAAAATAAACAAGAATTGGTATTTTTCATAATTAAATATAAATATTAATCTCCAATAACTTTTAGACCCAGAGGCCGAAATAATCGTGCATTAAGAACTTCTGGATGAGTGCCATGTCCGACAAGGATATTCATACAGACCCATTGATCACATATATTAAAAATATTTCCTATAGGGCGTTTGAATTCAAAAGTAATCTAGATTAAATTTTATTTTAAAAACTACAGATTTTCTCAATTTTTATTTATTAATTAAAACAATCTAAATATAAATAAAAAGTATTTTTTTTTTGTTTTTAAAACTAAAAAAAAAATTTTTTGTAATTTAAAAAAAAAACTAGTAAGGGTGCTGCAGTCGAGTGCCCCGTCTACAAAATACCCTGTTCATTTGTTTTCATTTATTTGTTTTTGAGTTTTTGCTCGGTTTTGGAAACAGCTATTAAAGCGTCATCCTGAAAATAGGCCACATTATTTTGTAATTGAAGCGGTTTTAGGCCTAACTAACGTCAAGCTCAATTGTTTCCCGTATAGCTCCGGTGTTTTTTTGTCCGATCTGATTGTATTTTTTGATTTGATTGAAATTGAATTTCCAAATCTGAAACAAACTTGATCTGCGTACATGCAAAATTTTGTGTCTCTATCTCTTATAGTCTCTGAGATCGACGCGTTCATACAGACAGACAGACGGACCGACGAACAGACGGACATGGCTATATCGACTCGGCTGTTCATGCTGATCAAGAATATATATACTTTATGGGGTCGAAAATGTTTCCTTCTCCCTGTTACATGCATTCGCACAACTTCATGATCCATCCCATTTCAATGGGAACAGGGTATAGAAAGTTATAACAGTTACGGTCCCTGCTTATGCTGCCTTGGAATTCCCAAGCAGTTATAGCAATGCTGGTATGAGGAGGAAGCTGAATTATATTATAGGGGAACGCACACAACAAATTACCTTGAGCCGGCAAGAAATAGCTGGGAAGCGCTTTTTTTTGGGTAACATAAGGTTTGCATATCGAGGGTTAGTCAATCGTGGTTATTTTTGGTTGGAGCTCAAACATCGAGCTTAACTAATCTAGTAAAAACTTACCCAGCCCTATTTCAAGATCAAATCAAGTACACTGTGAAATAAGTCAATCTAAAACCAACATTTTAGTCTCGAAAGCAAGACGAAATGGTAGCAAAAATGCTCAACGCAGGGAAAACCTCAATCTCATTTCTTGAAAAAGGAATTTCAAATCTAGGTTATAGATTAGTTTTGTTTTCTCAGTGTACATATGTCGAGCTTAAGTCAATATCGGGCCTTATTGATTTGATCCTACTTGGTGATAAAGTCGAGTTCGTATAAAAAGCTAATATCAATCCCGTATGTGATTGAATTAAACCCATCTTGAGCTAAAATCAAGCTCTCCCGAGCTAAATTCAAGATCAAGATTGAAAATTGCGAGCTCAAGTCAAGCCTACTCTTATGTGGAGTGAGAAAATACGAAACAGATTGATTTCTGACAGCGCTTGGGATTGATTGTCCCGATTAGCTCTGATATTTGTTTTGTCTTTTCTAAACATTCCTGATCAGGACGCTTCGTGGAGTTGACTGAGCGTTTATATTTCCACGCAAATTGGTCTCTTACTTTAAAATCTTTCGAAATTACATTTTCTAGTCTATTTTTTCTATCATCTAATCCGATCGGTTGCAACAAAAGTGCAGTGTATTTGTTAATCAAGACTTTCTTGAGGAGATATCGTAAAACTAGACGGTCATGTCTAAATCAAGAATGCACTTTTACAGTTTCTGGAGCTGGAAATGAAGTAAATGCATGTTTAATTGCAAATAGCAGACACCAAAAAGCTTTCGAATGCAAAATTATTCGAATCGAAGTCAATAAGACTTTAAAGATAAATGCCATTGGTGTACCGATCACTTAATGTCCACAAAAACAGCACACTTTTTCAACACGAAGACTTTGACAATAGATTTCACACTCACACACAGCTGCCAAATATGCTTGTATGCAATTATGAAGCAGAATTTAGTGGCAATCTCGTGCGTTTTTCTTTGTTATTTGTTGAGTGAAAAACTTTTCATGGAAAGTAATCCATGCCCGGCATTGGGGAGACTCCGACTCCGACTCCGAGTCGAACAGCTTGAGGTGACTGGAAAAAAGACAATTGAAATTATGCCCCGCCACAAATGCTGAGGCTTTTTCAGCGGACTGCTGATGAAAGGTTTGCCTGGTGCCGGCGCGTTGTCGAGACTTAAAGTGCATTTGGTTTGTCAGCGAGTCGGCAGCAATTAATCATATTTGTCACAAGAGCCACACTTTTGTGATATAGTCGCATATGGGGGGAATGCATCTTCAATTGTTGAAAGTTGGTGTTGTGAAAATAGTCTTATAGGCGTCCAAAGACGATTTACCTAGCACGTATGTGTGCAGCGGCGAATTTTGAGGGAGGCTAAGCTTGCTCTTGCATTTTTTGTGGTTTTCTACTTCGAGGTTTTTGCTTCCTTGCATTTTGTCTATTATTGTTAAAATTAATCGAATGCTGCCGAATGCTTGCATAACAGACTCCGATCTGGCTGGAGGATTACAGCCCAGCCATGTGGCGATGTCATGACGTTTGACATTTTACGTAATTGCCGCCTTTAAGACGACCCCACTTGGTCTATTGCCACTTTCACTTTCGCTTGGATCGGGTTTTCTTTTCTGTCAACAATGCTGGCGCATCTTCAGCCTTCATCAGTAGACGGGAGGCGCAGGCTTCGATGGCACTGGCATCCATGCCACCATTGTCAACTGGCCAGTTTGCCAGTTTTGCAACTTTTCGGGAAAGTCCATGGAACACGTGCAAATAACAACATGATGCAAATGCGCCAAACGATGCGCTAACCATATGCATCATGGGTTTTACTGGGCGAGGATGCAGTTTTATCGCTGCCGCTCATGAAGTTAATTTATCAGGCTTGAGTATCGATAAATCGTACAAGGCGTTTGGCAGTGATCAAAATGTACGAGGTTAAAGCTCAATCGTGTAGATGGATATTTCTAAAATTTTGCCCACAGATGATTTGTTTAAGAAAGATAAAATTACAGAGGAAAGCTTACTTGGGCGCAGTCGAAGTTTTTATAACCTTGCAGCTAGCTTCAGTTTTAAAGAAGCCCTCATTGAAATCAAAGAGATGTCTATTTTCCAAACTCAACTTTTTAATGGCAGCTATACCATATAGTCTTAAGAATATGAAATCATAAAGAAGCATTCAAAACTTATATATGCAAAGCCTGGTGACTAATCCAATTAAAACAAAAAAATGTTTATCAAAATAAGATTCGCAAAGCCACGAAAGTGAGGTGTTTTTTGCTTGCCTGTAACATACTCCGAAAATCGTGGTCAAAGCTTTCAAAATTTAAAATTACCACTTTCCAGATTTGACAATACCACAGAATTTTTACAGCTGATGTACCTTTTAACGATTTTCGGACCAAAGAAATGGGAGTACAAATTCATGAATTTTGTAATGGATAAGTACGTTAAATCTTATTAATTTTCAGTCAACGTTGCATGATAAAACGGGATATAGGACCAGATATTTCATTATTTATGTTTCAGCATTTCTGCATATAACTCATCAACCAATAGACCTATTGACTTGAAATTTGATGTCCATACCCTCCAAGATAATAGCTACAATCCCTGATTAAAAATATACAAAAATCTCCTGGGGCATTTTTCCCAGGCTTATTCGGCTATGCCC